>RJWT010034472.1:0-13672 GCA_004365215.1 Cuniculus paca
AGGAAAGAAGGGAAAAAATTTTTTAAAAATCAAGAAAAGGGCTGGGGATTTAGCTCAGTGGCCTGAGCGCCTGCCTGGCAAGTGCAAGGTCATGAGTTTGATCCCCAGTGCCGCAAAAAATAAATAAATAAATAAAAAGCAAGAAAAGGAAAAAATGTAAACAAAGCTTTTGTAAACAGGAGGGGAGGAGGGGTGGTAGGGAGGGTGAGGGAATGGGAAAAAAAAGAATCAAGTTATATCATGTACAATTACAAATTCTCTATGATGAGTGTGATCATTGTGTATATCTAAAATATACTAATAAAATCTGACTGAAGAAAAAAAAAATGCTCACCAAGAAGCCAGCCCCACTGTGAACCAACACCATTCTCGGGCCACTGCCAGCAGGGGGACAATGAGACCCAAGCCTTTCCCAGTGAGTCAGCACCATTCGTGGGCTGCAGGGGGAGAGAACAAGGACTCACCAAGAAGCAAGCCCTCCCTATGAGCCAGCACCATGAGTGGGCTAATGCTGGCAGGGGGACAGGCAGACCCTTGCCCCTTCCAGCACACAGGCTGGCAAATGAGAAGAACCAATCCCCTCCACTGCCCATAAGTGATCGGATGATCCAGAGAAACACAGGCTGTGATGATAGCTATGGAGGTGAAATGCAATTGGATGCCTGTAGTGCTTTGGTGTTTCACTGACCTTGCAGGTCTAGGGCCAGTGGTCTGATCATCTGTTCAGAGGATAGTGGTACACAGTGTGGCATCTAGTGGGTGGTCTCCTTCTGAGGGTGGTGGCCATCATTGATTCCCTATTGTCTTGTTTTGAAGTCCTGTGTCATTTTCATTGCTTTGTTGGGTTGGGTTTTGTTCTTTTTTTTTTTTTTAATTTCGTTATATCCCAATGGCATGAGCAGCTATTTCAAAGATAGCAAGATATATTATGGTAGCCATTTTGGATTTACTATTGTCTTGTTTTGAAGTCCTCTATTGCATTCATTGTTTTTTTCCATTGGTCCTATTCTTTTCTGTTTTGTTTGTTTTGTTTCTGTTTTGTTGAGTATGTCTGAAGGTATCTGCAGCTATTTTGAAGGCAACAAGCGGTAATATGGTAACGATTGTTGATTTCCTATTGTTCTGAAGTCCTATATCATGTACACTGGGTTTGTTTCGATTGATTTTATTGTTTTATTTTCCTTGCTTTTATCCTCTTTAAAAAAAATTTAAAAATTAAAAAAAAAGAAAATGCTTTGCAAATTAAAAAGCAAATACATATAGTAAGAATGATTATTAGTGATGAATTTTCTACTCATAAAGGCTCTCTCTCACTTGAGTGGGCCCAGTTCTGGCACCACACAAACTAAAACCTTAAACAGCCGCTTTAGTGACAGCACTATTTAAACCCAGGGAAATTTTCTCCATATTTCTTGACCTGTGTCCTCAAAACAAGAAGGTAACAGTGTGAATGTGCCTGGTGTTGGCAGTTGATTTATTACAGTGTGAGGAAGAGTTTGTTAGCAGAACCCCTTAGGTTACAGTAGAGATAAATTAACTTGTCAAGTGTTTCCTCTCAGCAGAAATCAGCAGAAATGCAGCAAATTTCTGTACTGTACTGTACTGTTACATTTCCAAATAGTGCCAAGAGACCATTTTCTTGCTACTCTTCTTCATTCAAGTTTGTATTTCCAGAAGCATTCATGAATAAAAGCAATATTCACAATATATGTGCAACCTACATTTTTTAAATTAGGCAACAATTCATGTAATTTTTCATTTGTTTGTTTGTTTTTGGTACTGCGGTTCAAACTCACAACCTCGCACTTGCCAGGCAGGCGCTTGTGCAGCTGAGCTAAATCCCTAGCCCCATATAATTTTTTTTACAACAAGGTTTCACTATGTAGTTCAGGCTGGCCTTGAGCTCACTTTGTAGCCCAGACTGACCTTGAATTCAAAGTGATCCTCCTGCCTCAGCCTCCCAAGTGCTGGGATTATAGGTATGTACCACCACAACCAGCTATATGCAGTTTTTTGATGGTGGTGGTGGTGATGGTACTGGAAATTGAACCCAAGTCCTTTGTATTGACCTGTACTCCTAGTCCTTTTTAAATTTTTATTTTGAGTCTCAATAAGTTACTGAAGGAAAATATTCACATATAAATAACCCTGAAGCTAATTTCAGTAGTCTGTTTTCTGGTCATTATAGAGCAAGGTATAATCTCAACTGTAGAGAAATTTGAATAAATTAGAAGCTGAAGGAAAAATTTAAGAACTATTGTAAGCTCCTAGCTACTGTTTTAAAAAATGTTAAAAACTACAATGTGACATCAATTTATTAAAATACTTTACAGTATTTTTACAATAATATTAATTCATCATATGTAATTCCAATTCAGTGCATGAACATGATTTTTAAAACTTAGTTCATTTTCTTTTCTTTCTTTCTCTCTCTTTTTTTTTTTGTCTTTTTGAAACAGGGTCTCACTATGCAGTTCAGGCTGGCCTTGAGCTCACTTTACAGCCCAGGCTGGTCTCGAACTTACAACAATCCTCCTGCCTCAGCCTCCCGACTGCTGGAATTACAGGTGTGCACCACCACACCCAACTCAATAAATTTTCATCATGTATAGATTCCCGCCTCAGATTTTTTGTTTGTTTGTTTGTTTGTTTTGGTACTGGGGATCGAGCTCACAACCTCGTGCTTACCAGACAAGCGCTTGAGCCACTGAGCTAAATCCCCAGCTCTTCATTTTCAAATCTACAAAATTTATGAAAAAACTCAGTTGCTAGTACCACATTACAATGAAACACTCAAAACTGAAACTATTCATTTATTTATTTACTTATTTATTGTCTTTTTGAGACAGGACTTTAGTATGTAGTTCAAGCTGGACTTAAATTCACTTTGTAGCCCAGGCTGGCCTCAAACTCACAGCAATCTTCCTGCCTCAGCCTCTGAAGTGCTGGGATTACAGGCATGCACCACCATGCCCAGCCTGAAATTAATTTTTAAAAACAAAGAGGGAAAAATCAAAAAAGACAAAGAAAAAAATAATAAAACAGTTAAGGGGTATAATGATTTTTTAAAAAACATCTGATATGACATTTTTGGAAATAAAACACACAAGTAATTATAATCCAAAGAGTATAACCCAGTAGCAATTTGGGTGATAAGAAGGTAAGAAAGAATATGACTTATGAAACATATACATATCTTTTTGTTTGTTTATTTGTTTTGAGACAGGATCTCATTCTGTAGTGCAGGCTGGCCTTGAACTCACTGTGTAGCCCAGGCTGACCGGGAACTCACAGCAAATCTCCTGCTTCAGCCTCCAGAACACTGGGATTACAGGTGAGCGCTACCACGCCTGTTACACTATGATAATTAAATGTCATTCATTGTCTTTGATATTTTACCAAATTTCATACGTACTAAAATTTTAAGAGAAAGGGGATAAAAAAGGAATTAACATGTGTTATAGACATGTACCAATTCCCCACAAAGAATGTGAATTTTCTGTACTGCAAACATACTAATAAAAATATTTAATAAAAAATTATTGTTAAACTGGGGTGGTGGTATGTGCCTATAATCCCATCTAATCTGGACCCTGACAAGTTTCAGAGTTGTTCAGACCAGCCTGAACAATTTAGCAAGACCCTGTCTCAAAACAAAAAAGGGCTGGGAGTATAGATCAGGGGCATAGAGTTTGCCTGGCATGTATAAGACCCTGAGTTTGGTGCCTAGCACCACAAAAATAAATAAACACACAAAAAATAAGTAAATAAATTTGAACAGGCTGGGAAGAATGGGAAGTAGCTCAGTGCTAAACAGGTTGCCTAACACGCACAAAGCACAAAGTCCTGAGTTCAATCCCCCGCACCAAGCATGCACACACGCACACACTCGGTGGTTACAAAGGTGTAGTCAAAATAAGAGAATAGAATATATTTATTATGTTGAGTTGTGGTGACTTAATATTTACATTGGAACTCTTGGCCCAGGCCCTGCAAATGTCGGGAGAGGACATAAAGAGGCACCTGCTGTTTGGCGTTCTGCCCACCCTTATTTCCACAGTTCTAAGAACCAATCGTTTACCTCCAAGGCCTCCTCTGATGTCTTACCCTCACCCTCTTAGGTTCCCAGAGAGTCTCTAGCAGAACAGGCCTCCTTTTGTATGCACTCCTCATTTAGTGCAACCTACCTCCCTTGGAACCTGGTACAATTGCTCAGGTGAGACTGGAAGTCAGTTTGAGTAACTCCATGCTATAGTTTGGATTTTGAATGTCTCCCAAAGGCCTATGTGTTGATGGTGTTATCTCCATCCCTTGGTGTTATGGCTTGTATTTAAATGTCCTCCCCAAGTCTCATGTGCTCATAGTGGGGCCCTTGAGAGGTGGCTCAATTGAGGGTATGTGACACTGAGATTAAGGGTGTATGGTACTGGTTTAGACCACTAATTGGCTTAACATAGTTCTGAGTGCACCTGAATGAATTCACTAAAAACAGAAGCTCCACCCTGAGTGTGGGTGACACCAACCAATAGGCTTGCAGCCTGGATGGGACCATAAGGGAATGGGAGTTTACTGACGCTGCTTTGTGTCTGCCCTGCTATTGACTGTTTCTCCTCTTCCGTGCTCCTCTGCCATGCTGCTCTGCCTTGGAGCCAGGACCTGCTCTGACTCTGGGCCAAAACATCTATGTAAGCTAAAATAAATCTTTCTTCCTTTAACTTGTGGGCATCAGGTATTTTGTCTCAGCAACAAAAAACTAAGACACTTAGCAATATTGAGAAATGATAGAACCTTTAGGAGGTGGGCCCTAATGGAAGGAATTTAGGTCACTGGGGCAATAGGTCACCAGTTAGGTTTTAAAGGGTATGTCAAGACACCAGCCCCTCTTCCTCCTTTCTCTTTGTATCCTGGCTACCATGAGCTGCTAAGCTTCTTATGCCATGCGCTCCCACCATGATGTACTGTGTGCTGCGGTCCCAAAAGCGATGAACCAAACAGGCAGGGACTGAAACCTCCAAAACTGTAAACCACAAGCCTATTTTGCAACAGTACAAGCTCATAAACCTCCATAAAGACCCTCTTATGTCATCAAATGCTAAAATAGGAGATGACCAACATCAGGGTTTTATTTTTTTTTAACCTAAATTTTTTTTCTACTTTGTGTGTGTACACTCATTTTCCAAGGGCATATGTGCATTTTTTTTGTGTGTATCTTTTTAAGACAGGGTTTTACTATGCAATTCAGGCTGCCCTTGAACTCACTTTGTAGCCCAGGCTGATCTAGAACTCACAGTGATCCTTGGTGCTGGGTATATAGGAGTATACCACCACGCCCAGCTCACAGATGCATTTTCAAGGGCAATTAGAGGATTATTGATTTCGGTAGATGAGTGGTAAGCTACGCTTATATTAAAAAAAAATTTCTTCATATAAATCTCAGGCGCCTAGTTACATTGAATCATCTTTTTAGAGCACATCTCTCCTGGGAGTAGAGTAGCCCAGGCTTTTTCCAGCCTCCTAAAGCCAGTGATTTTAGAAAAGAATTCAACACTTCTGCTTTCTTTTCTTTACCTAAAACTGGTTGCATATTCTGGATCAGAAAAAGGAAAAGGTAATGTAGAAGAAGAAAGATTAGTTTATTATCCACTGCAAGGTTTATTTCTGACTTTGCTGTATCCAAAAAATGCTGGCAATAGAGTGCCACTTGTTTCCCCGTCATGATCCCACTCCTGACTGGGACCTGAAACTCCCTCTGCCGCCCAGCACCACAAAAGAATATAGTACTGTGCACCACCAGAATTTCCTGGATTATGATAAAGAATGCAGATGAAAAGGTGCACAGGGCAAGGTATGGGGAGGAACAGAGAAGTACCATGCTCTTCCAGGCCCATTTCCTCCAGGAACCTCTATGTATTCAGCGAGCTGGATACGCCTTTCCAGCATTCAATATTTACCAAATACCAAGAACTTCAAATACGCCACAATGGCAAACTTTCAAGTAAACAGTGAAGGAATTAGTAAAAGAATTCTTGTATTGAATTTTGTAGAACTGTATTACCAAAATAACACACCAGTATGTTTGAATTATTTTCTAAATAAGATCAAAGTTCAAGATCAGTTAGACATTGAAGTCCTGTTTTATTATTTTAATGGCAATTCAAACAGCACAGTTATTAGAAGATCTCTGTTTTTTGGAGTTTGTTTGTTTTTGGCATGGTCTTGTCTTGTAGCTAAAACTGGCCTTGAACTTGTGATCCATCTGCCTCAGTCTCCTGACTGTTGGGATGACAGGATCCAGATTCTCCTTTGCTCTTACTTCCAGTAAGTGGTAGCACAAGTTTGAGGCTGCAGATCAAATTCTCTTGCTCTCCCTCCCCTCTTCCAGCCTACTATCTGGTTCCTTGAGGTTGATTATCCCCACTTGCAAATACCTTTAGCTTCCCAATTTTCCATACACAGCCTTCTTTCTTTCAGGCACACTTGCTTTCATCACACACTGAGGTCCTCTTTCATTCTGGTTTTTTCACTAAAAATTTTTGTGCCAGTCATTCAGTTACACGAAGTGGGTTTTAAATAGAGACCACCATGTGGACAGAGGGCAAACAAACTTCCTGGGCCCTTTACCTGCTACTCATTAAAAAGCATGATTTGCGCTTTCTTCTGAGGGAGTCAGTGACTTAAGACCAGTTTTTGCTAAAAACCATGACTCTTTACTTGGACCTACAGATGCCTAATAGGTAACTAAAAGAAGAATAAATCTTGACCTTCATTTTGTAGAACTCTGGGTCAAATCCTTCTCAGCTCCGCATATAAACATTAATCACTTAGCTAACGTCTGATGAAAAGTCGGTTAAAAAAATATTTCAGTCCTAAATTACCTAGCCTATCTCATTACCCTTCAACTAACGATACCAGGATAAGGGATTTACAGGGACATTGAACTACGTTCAGACACCTCCACTCCCCTGAACCTATGGTCACCTTGGATTCCAGCAGAGTTTCACATGATTGACACTGCTCCAAGCAGAGATGATCACCTTATGGGAGCCAAATTGTCCCTCAAGTCATGAGGATTCCTCCAGAGCTATGAAACCAGGACGGAGATAATGATCAACCAGACACAAGCCCACCACAGCACCCCATAAAATTTGTCTGTGTTCTTTTGTGAACTGGCCAGCCTGACCCACCTCTGCAGACATGTGCCCTCTTCATTTTTTCAGACCAAAGTCTTTTTCCTACATCTTACTTTCCTTTGTCAGGGGATCAGTTTACCTGTGCCATAGCTGTTCTCCCCTTTATTTTCTCTCTTTAATTAAAAATTGTTCCAGTCTTGCCAGGCATGATGGCACGCACCTATCATCCCCGCACTCGGGAGGCTGAGGGAGGAGGATCACTACAGGTTCCGGATCAGCCTGGGCCACGAAGTGAGCTCAAGGCCAAACTGAACTGCATAGCGAGACCCTGTCTCAAAGACAAAAAAAACAAAACAAAAAAAATTCCTGTCAATTCATACTGTTACTTCAATTTCAATTTCCATTATCGCTAAAACAAGGACCCATGCTAGCTGGTAACCACTCTGTTTCCCAAATTTTCCTGAGGATTCAGGGGAACATCCAAACTCATCTAAAAATCTGGTTGCATACTTGTGTACTCCTGTGGGTCAGACTGGTGATGTGAGGAGTTAAAGACAGGACTATCCGAAACATCCTCTTTCCTCTAGGCACAACTGCTGCTGACAAGTTTACAAAACGTTCCTGTCTTCTGTGTGCCTGTCTGTGTGTGTGTGTGTGTTTCTTTGCTTTCCTTTTTCTTTTTCCTTTTGTTTTTTTAATTGAGAGCATTCCTGAGCCTTGGACAATAATAGGAAGGGACCTGAAGAGAGGAAATAGCTCTGCTAAACGCTCATGTTTTGGCCCTTGGCACTCTCAAGAAATGCTTATACCATACATGGGTAAGCATAAACTCACATCTCACTCTTCGAGGAGTCCCACACTAGCTGTCTTCCCTTCACCTTTCTCCTCACATATTAAAATCAATGCAAAAGGGCCCTGTCCTGATTTGGAGAATTGTTCTCATTGTAATCATTGTGCCTGGGAACACAAGAACATGTGGATCAAAGGCTTAGGGTCTTCGGCCTCACCATGATCACATGACCACCCAGCTCAAAGGCGACAACTGTTAGCTAAAGTGCTGGTTGGAAGCTTCTGGCCTTTTAAGGAGAGTCCATGTGGTTACCTAGAAACAGCCCACCAGCACTATATCATTTGCATTGTTTTGCAGAGTGCTCCCAGCACTCCTCTGGGTGACTAGCCATTTCAAGTGGTACCCCTTGATGATAGCATCTTTTTCTGTCTCTGAAACATGCAACCCTGCATCCTTCCAGCCCCAGTTTTAATTTGGTTTTCCACTGGAGCTTTAGAACCAATTTGTCTAATCCTCACATCCTAAAATTCTATTGGCCGTGTGACTATAGTGAAATTTAAATTTATACATTAACCCAAGGAAAATTGACATTTTAAAAATGTTAAGGCTCTTTGTCTATTATAACAGTAGTGTATACATGGTTTTGTTTGTTTAAGTCTTTCTTTTTTGCTCTCAGAAGTATTCCTTGTCTTTTTTTTGTCTTTTTGACACAGGGTCTCATTATGCAGTTCAAGTTGGCCATGCACTCACTTTGTAGCCCAGGCTGGTCTCGAACTTACAATGATCCTCCTGCCTCAGCCTCCTGAGTACTGGGATTACAGGCATGCGCCACCACACCTGGTTCTCTTGTCCCATATTTGATTCTGAGTTTACTCTTAGGTATTTTATCTTGCATTGTTATTATTTAATGGTATCTTCAATTGTATTTTCTAACTGCTTATTTTCTATATATGATGGTCACCCAATACTTTTTTGGGGTGTTGGTGATATTGAATCCAGGGCATCACATATGCCAGACATACACTGTACTACTGAGCTACAGCCCAACCTTCAGTAATTTCAATATGACTAAAGTAGGCATCTTGCTTTAGAAAGGAGAGGGGACTTTTGCTCTGCTTTTATGACTGCTTTTAAAGTCTGAAATAGGAAATAGTAGAACATGATGAGCCAGCAGACACAAGGGGGACTAAACTTAGGGTAAGTTCACCAAAGCCCTGCAGTTTTAACCTATGGTCAGGAACTAAAGCAAATCATTCTGAAAGCAACTGAGCTGTGAGGTGGTCCCCTAGCCTCCAAGGCCATGTACAAACTCCAGGACAGAAACATTCTCATTTAAAGTCTTCCAGATTGAAGGAGATCTTATAACCCACCATGCTTCCACGTTAGGAATTTGAGGACTGGATATCGCTCTCATCATATGTATTGCTCTCATAACTCTGTCTTCTACAATTCCACATAGCTTTCCTCCCTCCCTCTCTCTTTTCCTTCCTTCCTTTCTTCCTTCCTTCCTTCCTCCTTCCTTCCTTCCTTTCCTTTGTTCATTCATTCTTCCTGGTGCTGGGAATTGAACCAAGCCTTGCAAATGCTCTACAGCTGAACTCTACATCCAGCTTCCGCTTTTTCCATTTCATGTTGTTCCCAGCTGGCATGGATAGTCGCTGATTACCATAGTGTGTATGTGCTCTTTAAGACTGAAAGCTCCACAGGAATGGTGGTGCAAACCTGTAATCCCAGCACTCAGGAGGTTGAGGCAGGAGGATTGCTGCGAGTCCGAGTCTGGCCTGGGCTACATAAAGAGATCCTGTCTCAAAAAAAAAAAAAGTAAGTTCCCTTTAGATGCATGCCTGCATTGGTAGATGAAAGGAAATAAGAACCTTAATAATGTATGTATTACATGCTTGCAACATACCAGGCATTGGGCATTATGTGACCATCTCATTTAATCCTTTCAATAACCATTTGGCGAAAGTACTATTATTATCTTTCCTATTTTACAGATGGAAAACTGAAGCTTAAAGAGATGAAGTGAATTGTCCAAGATTATACAGCTGTTAGTGTCAACGCTGAAATTTGAATCCATGTATGTTGAATCCATGTATGCCTACACTCCTAGTAGCTTTTAGCTCTAAATATTTTTGTGGGAAAGAGAGGGGAAAAAAAAAAAGACGCAAATCACATCTCAACTAAATTGAAACATCAGTCTTTATTTAACATTTTATAGTAGCCATAGGAGTGTGTGCTGTTTACATTCTCCTTTAAGTGAGTGCCTGATTGATGAGTGTAGTTAACTGTCTGTGTCCAGCAGGAAAATCTTTAGACTCTACCCCAGCATTGTCACCAAGAGCACGTGGTCTTTGGGCCACTCCCAGCCAACAACTGTGCCCATAGAGGAACTAGAATCAAGTCATTCTTGTCCAACACGGATCTCCCCCACTGGGCAAGTTCTGTACCAGAGCAACCCCACAGGCTTGGCTGAGATTCACTCAGAGCTGCACAGAGCTAAGACCATTCCTACCCAGTTCTTCTTCCTCCTCCTCAACCTACACATGATTCAGGGGTTCTCCCCTCCACTCCTGCGTCTTCTGTCTTTATTCCTTATAGTCATCCACCGTGATATCTCTTTCCCCAAAGATATCATCTTTGTGGCTCTGCTATGGATTTTCTTAAATATCTCTATATTTCTCTTTCCTCTAGTGGGGGATGGAATGCTATATAGTCTGACCAGAACTGAGCAGCAATGAAACTGGTTACGGGTGTCATGTTCATGTTATGGGCCATGAGCTTGACCTCTGGTCAAGTACTCAACAGATCAGTTAAGTATATACCATACTCAGCTATAGAACATTCATTTGTCAATTCTGCTGCCTTATTAATGTATTCTTTGATTACCACCCCTGTGCCCTTTCCCAGACTGGAGACATAGATTGCTATTTAATATTTCTATATTTCAGTCAATTCTGACTACCTTGTGTTATGGGCACATAGACTGAAACTTTATTAGTATATTTCATTGGATTTCAGGCTCCATCCATTGTAATACATGCCATTTTTAATGTGGCATTTAGAGACTACATTTCATTCTTCTGTCATATGACAGTGTGGCCCATATAGAGTGGTGAGGCAGTTTTCCATGAGACTACTCAGGAACCCAGATTCCTTCCCTTTCACCTCTCTGCCATTCTCAGGCTATTGCAGTCCTTGTCAGAGTTAAGGTTGAGTTGTTAGAACAACTGTATAAGGTATGTTCTGTATAAGAATGTCTGAATAAAAGGAAAGGAGAGGAAATCCCAGGCAAGCAAAAAAATTTAAAGCATATCAAAGTTACACAAAATTATTGGGAAAAAAATAGTCATTTGATCATCACAAGGAAGGCCAGAAAATGTCTCTGGCTGGATGTCATGCACCCAGGAATAAAGGTAGACTAGATTGGGGTGAATAACTAGCAGTTTACCAGAAAGAGCAAAGAAGAAAACAGAGATGTATTCCTCCTGTTCTTTCCTTCATGCTGAGACTCAAACTCAGAGCCGTAGGCCTGCAAAGCAGGTGCTCTACCATTGAACTACACCCAAGCCCCGCACTGTCAGCCATATTGTATCATAGAAAGCCTGAGAGGACCTGGGTTCTGTTCTAGTTCTGCCATTATCCTCTCTCATCTATGCGTTGAATGTGCTCTCTCTTTCTCTCTCTCTCTCCCTCTCTCTCTCTCTCTCAGTACTGTCAGCTGCAATCTGCATGTGTTGACAAATTCTAAGTTCACTTACGTTCAGTCAAAATATTTTCTAATTTCCCTTATGTCTTTCTTTTTTGGAAAACGTTATTTAAAATTGTGTCTAATTTCTAAATAATTGAAAAATTTCCAAATTTCTTGCTTTTCTTGACTTGTAGCTTAATTCTTTTCTGATCAAGGATTTACTTTGTGTTATTTAAACTATTTTAAAATGTGCTATGATTTGTCTTAAGGTCTAGAATATGGTCTATATTGGTAATGTCCCATGTACATTTGAGAAGAATGTGTAGTCTTGTTATTAGACAAAATGTCCCATAAATATTAATTAGATGTGGTTTGTTGATGAAATCATTTAGGTCTTCCATATTCTTACTGATTTTATCATTTTGTTCTGTCAGTTATTGAGAGAGAAATATTGAGGTCTCCAGATACAGCTATGGTTTTCTCTAGTTCTCTCTCTTTTTTTGCCTTAACATATTTTTTATTTTAAAATGAAAAAATAAAAATAATGATACAGAATTTTAAAGCAAAATAATAGATTAACAATGGTTAATATGTTGTATATTGTTATCTTCAAAGTAGTTACTCAGATTACAAGATATGTGCATGAAAAAATGATCAATGAAAGCACAAACCTTTCTTCTTGATGAACTAACAGAGATTAGTAGTATAATTATCTATCATATATATATATATATATATATATATATATATAAAATCTTTTCCCTTCTTTCTTTTCTCCTTTCCCCCATCCCAATTGTTCTTTCCTTTTGAGCAATTTCTTCCCCTCTCACTTTCACAAGGATAAACTTGAGGCTTTTGTAGGTTAAATGGATGCAACTTGAGACCATACTCATAAGTGAAATAAATCAGACTGCCATGTGTAAACATCATATTGTCTCACTAGTGTAAAAAACTGAAATAAGTAAAGAAGATCCAAAATGTACTCTATTTCTCCTTTTGTTCTGTTTTTCTTTAATGTATTTTGTAGCTTATGTATTTTGTAGCATTCACATTTAGGATTATTATAGCCGGGCGTGGTGGCTCACGCCTGTAATCCCAGCACTCGGGAGGCTGAGACAGGCGGATCGTTGTGCGTTCGAGACCGGCCTGGGCTACAAACAGAGCTCAAGGCCAGCCTGAATGGCATAGGGAGACCCTGTCTCAACAAAACAGGGCTGGGGATCTAGCTCAGCGGTCTAAGCGCCTGCCCATCAAGTGCAAGACTGTGAGTTCAATTCCCGGTGCCGCAAAAACACATTTAGGATTATTTTTTGTGAATGATTCTTATCTTTACATAATGGCAATCTTTATCCTTTTATTTTATTTGGAGTTTAATTTGTTGGGTCTTAACTTAGCAATGTGTGGTAGACAGAATAATGCCCCCGAAACACCTGCATCTTTTTTTTTTTATTTTGAAGAGAATAGAAAAGAACAGAACAAAGCAAAAGAAAACAGAATAGAGTCAAACATAATATAGCATTTTAAAACAGAACACTGCAAGCTATTCAGGTTTTCAAAACATAACAACAAGCCGGGCATGGTGGCTCACGCCTTTAATCCCAGCACTCAGGAGGCTGAGACAGTCGGATCATTGTGAGTTCGAGACCAGCCTGGGCTACAAAGTGAGCTCATGGCCAGCCTGAACGGCATAGTGAGACCCTGTCTCAAAAACAGGGCTGAGGATCTAGCTCAGCGATCTAAGCGCCTGCCCGGCAAGTGCAAGGTTGTGAGTTCAATCCCCGGTGCCGCAAAAACAAAAACAAAAACAAAAACAAAAACATAACAACAGGAGATTAACAATGGTTACCCTAGTGTCTCTTGCTTTCTTCAAAATGGTTGTTCAACATCTGCATCTTAATATCCAGAACATGTATATATGTTAGCTTGCAAGAGGGGAAATTAAGGTTACTAACCAATTAGCCTTGAAATGGAGAAATTATCCCAGGTTATTTGAATATACTGTATTTATAAAGACCTTTTTAAGTAAAAGAGAATGCAAGAATGTCAGAGTCAAAAAAAAAA
>RJWT010034473.1:0-13701 GCA_004365215.1 Cuniculus paca
TGCAGAAGTAAAAGCAGAAAATTTCCCAAACATGTGAAAAGAACTAGATATGCAGATAAGTGACTCATATAGAATCCCAATTAGACATAACCAAAATAAATCTATACCTAAACATATAATAATCAAGATCCCAGAAATTCAGTTTAAGTACAGAATATTAAAAGCTGTTAAAGAAAAGAAACAGATCATGTATAAAGGAAAGCCTATCAGAATTATGGCAGACTTCTCAACACAAACCATCAAGTCAAGAAGAACATGAAGTATTTCCAGTACTGAAGGAAAACAACTTTCAGGGCAGATTGATGTAACCTGAAAAACTGTATTTCAAAATCAATGGAGAAATAAGGTACTTCCATGACAAAAACAACTGATGAACTTCATGACCACCCAACCAACCCTACAATGAATACTGAAAGACATGCTAGAAATAGATAAAAATGACCACAATTCCAAAACAGAAAGAAACCAACAAGTAGGACAAGTAATTAAACAGGGGAGAAGGTAGGAAACCAGCAGGAGAAAGATAATATGATGAAGATAAGCCAATACATGTCAATAGTAACCATTAGTATTAATGGCCTCAATTCACCAATCAAAAGAAACACACTGGCAGAGTGGATCAAGAAACAAAATCCAACAATATGCTGTATACAACAAATCCATCTAACCCAAAAGGGAATTCATAGACTGAAAGTCAAAGGATGGAAAACAGTACTCCATGCAATAGGAACCCCCAGAAAAAGCAGGGATAGCTATTCTGTTGCAGATAATATGACTTTCAAACCAAGAATGATCAAAAGAGATAAAGAAGGTCGTTACATGCTTCTTAAGGAAAAATTTCAGGGGGAAGAGATAACAATCATAAATATATACGCACAAAATATGGGAATACCCAAATATGTAAGACAGATATTGATAGACAAGAAAAAGTAAATAAGTAATAACATAATTATAACAGGGGACCTTACTGCTCCATTGTCACAAAGAGACAGATCAACTAGACAAAAAAATCAGCAAAGAAATAACATAACTGAATCAAACTTGTGAACAAATGTAAATAGTAGAAATGTATAGAGTGTTCCACTCAACAACATCAGAATACATATTCTTCTCAGTTGCACATGCAATGTTCTCAAAAATACACCATATACTAGTCCACAGAACATGTTAAAGTAAATGCAAAGGAACTGATATTATCCCATCTATATTATCTGTATGTACTGCAATGAAACTGGAAATTAATGACAAAGGAAACCACAAAAGCCCCATGAACACATGGAAATTAAATAGCACACTACTGAACAATCAATGAGCCACTGAGGAAATTAAAAAAGAAATAAAACAATATCTACATGCAAACAAAAATTCAAATACAACTTACCAGAACCTGTGGGATGCAATGAAAGCAGTCCTCAGAGGGAAATTTATAGTGGTGAATTCTCACATCAAAAAAAACAGAATGAGCACAAATAAACAATCTTATACTGTACCTCAAACTTCTAGAAAAAGAAGTACAAGTCAAACCCAAATCCCAACACACATTCATGATAAGAACCCTATGGAAAATCAGAATAGATGGTCTTTACCTCAATCTGATAAAAGCCATCTATGACAAACCTACAGCCAGTATCACATTAAATGGTCAAAACCGAAAGCTTTCAGTCTAAAATCAGGAACACGACAAGGCTGCCCACTATCACCACTCCTATTCAATATTGTTCTGGAAATATTGCAAGAGCAATTAGACAAGAGAGAAAAATAAAAGGAATAAGGATAGGGAAGGAAGAAGTTAAATTATCATTATTCACAGGTGACATGATACTCCACATAGAAGACCCCAAAAACTCCACCAACAGGCTTTTAGACTTAATAAGCAAATTCAGCAGAGTAGGTGGATACAAAGTCAACACTCAAAAGTCAATAATATTTTTATACACAAACAACAAACTCACTGAGAGAGAAATCAGGGGAACCAAACCCTTCACAATAGCATAAAAAATACTTAGGAATCAATCCAGCAAAGGAAGTAAAAGATTTATTCATTGAAAGTTATAGTGCTCTGAATAAGGATATTGATGAGGAATTAAGAAAATGGAAAGAAATTCCTTGCTCATGGATAGGAAAAACCAACATTGCAAAAAATAGCCATACTCCCAAAACTGTTAAATAGATTTAATGCAACCTTGATCAAAATATCATTAGCATACCTCACAGATCTAGAGAAAACATTCCTAAAATTCATATGGAACCATAAGAGACCTAGAATAGCAAACACAATTCTGGGCAACAAAGGTTAGGCAAGAGGCATCACAATCCCAGACTTGAAATTATACTACAAAGCTATTACAATAAAATCAGCATAGTACTGGCAAAAAAAACGGACCTGAGGATCAGTGGAACAAAACAGAAGGTACAGACACAACTGCAAACACACTCAGCCACCTTATCTGTGACAAAGGGGTCAAACATTTTCACTGGAAGAAAGACAGCCAATTTAATAAGTGGTGTTGGAATAATACCACATCTACATGCCAAAGACTTAAACTAGACCCATGTCTATCACCATGCACTAAACTAAAGTTAAAACAGAAGAAACACTAAGCCTACTGGAAGACAAAGTAGGTAGAAATCTCAAGGACATAGGGGTAAGCAACGAATTCATGAACAAAAATCAAACTGCATGGGTAGCACTTCAAAGAATCAACAACTAGGATCTCACTTTTTAAAAAAGTTTTTGTACATCAAAAGAAATTACCAATAGAGTGAAAAGAAAATCCACAGATTGGGAAAAGACTTTTGCCAACTGTTTCTCAGACAAAGGACTTTTATCTAGAGCATATAAAGAATTGAAAAAAAAAAAACCAGGCCCCCAAAAAGAATCAATCCAAAAATGGGCATCTGTGGTAAATGCACAATTTTCAGATGAAGAAATACAAATGACAAGTAAATATATGAAAAAATGTTCAACATCATTGGACATTAGAGAAATGCAAATTGAAACAAAACTGATATTGCATCTCACCATAAAGAATGGCCAGGATCAAGAAAACAACCAATAACAAATGCTGGAGAGGCTGTGGGGAGTAAGGAACTCTTCTCCACTGTTGGTGGGAGTGTAGACTGGTACAACTACTGTGGAAATCAGTATGGAGATTCCTCAGAAAACTGGGATTGGACCTCCCATTTGACCCAGCTATCCTGCTTCTGGACATATTCCCAGAAGAACTGAAAACATCCTACCACAGTGATATATGTGCACCCATGTTTATAGCAGCACAATTTGTAATAGCCAATTCTTGGAAACAACCCAAATGCCCATCAACTGAGGAATGGATAAGAAAGATGTGGTATTTATATACAATGTAATACTACTCAGCTATAAAGAAAGATCACACTGAGGGTTTTATAGGTAAATGGATGAGTCTTGAGACCATGTTCATTAGTTAAATAAATCAGACTTGCATGTGTAAACACCACATTGTCTCACCAGCATAAGAAGCTGAAAGAGCAAATAAGATCCAACAGTTACAATAGATTCAGTAAAAGGGAAAGAAACTGCTCAAAGGGAAATTATATTGTTTGATTAATCTTGCATGCCTGTAACCTGAGAACTATTTTGAAGATAAAAATATGCAACATAACAACCATTGATAAATTTCTTTCATCTTGTTTTGAAATTCTGTATTGCTATTGTCTTTTTTCTTGTCATTTTGCTTTTGTTGTTTTTTTGATTGTCTGCTTCATGATTTTTCTGTTTTTTCCCTCTTTAAAATAAAAAAGCAGTACTTATGCTGAGATTACACAATAGGAGGGGTTCCTAGTTTTATTTTGGGCCACAAATCCCTTTGAGTATGTAATGCCGACTGTGTGATCATTGCATTAAAAACACTGCTATCTACATGCCAACACTTGCTTTGTATGTGTGTTTATGGATCAGTGGACTGGCCTACTTGTCAACCCTACACTGAGAATCACTGCTCTACAGTGTTTTCATAAAGACTCTGGGGAATTTAGTTATTTTCCACCTATGAGTTTTACAAGTCAAACATTTTTGACAGAGGACATATTTATGGCCAGGGCATATGGGTTCAATTCCTTTTATTCCTAAAAGTAGGAATCAAGAGTCTTCCTCTACCCTGAGATTAATCCTCTGTCCTCAACCATTATATTTTATAAAAATCTACCACCCTGGGGACATTCTGTGAGTGCTAGAAAGTGTACAGGCCACTCCACAGAAGTTCAAAAACAACCAACAAAGGAACATAAAATCTATCTCACATGTCCTCTAGTCCTCAGTGCTAAATAAAGAATTACTTATGTCTTGACCACTGGGACTTGATTCCTTACTTTGGACAAATTATAGGTAGAGGAATGCTTTGTATGTATCATGGGACTCCTTACTTGGGGTACTGTCTTGGAAGATAACTAATCTAAATTGTTTGGAGGAAATAGTGTAAAAAGAAGAGTCTTTGATTAGATATTTCTATTTATATGCGTATGTTTTATTTTACTTTTTTTCCTACTTGTTATAGGATAATCAGGTGGATGATCATTTGAAAAATATATTACTGTTATAAATAACTTCTCTAGGCATAACCCATTACTTATTATAATATACAGATATAACACTTTTATAGATGTTTCTGCTTTATTTGTTCTTTGCTATATTTCTGATAATTTTTTTCATTATTGGAAATGCTTATATAATCACATACTAATACCTACAGGAATGAATCACAGTTCATCTTTCAGATTTATGGCATTGCCTAAGGAAAAGTACCTTAGGATGAAAACTTGAAGGTTTTAATTATTCTTCTATGAGCCACACACCATGAAAGCAATCAACATGGTTTAGGGGTCAAAATTAAAAATGAATCCATTTAAACTCTTTTCTTATTTAAATAATGAAACAAGATAAGAAGGATTGGGAAATTCTGTTAGTAAGCAGATAAGTTGTTTACTCACAACACAATGGAGATGGAAAGTGCCCATACATGGGAGGATTCGTGAGCATTACAAGATATACACTGTCTCCCTACACTTTGACTAGCACGAAGAATGCAGTGCTGCAGGTCTGCTGAGACACTAGAGGAGCTCTCCAGAGCAAGGGTACCACTTCTGCTGTTGCCTTATTTGCTTTTATCATCTGCTATGCTTCCTGTATCCTCTCATTCTTAGCCATCTTTAGTGTCTAGAAAAGCTGCTGCAACTGTATAACTTTAACTCTTTTTACTCTCCTCCTCCCATTTTTTTATAAGTACATGTTTGTAGTACATACAGTTTGCAATCATCTTGGGGTGTGGGTAATTGTACATAATATAGCTTCTTTCTTTCTTTAATCCCCTTCCCTTTCCCTCCTCCTTTCCTCTTTTTTTACAATTTTCATTCTTGTTGATATTAATTTCAGCTTATGTTATGGCATATAATGTTTGTGTTTCCTGACATAATTAGGTGCCTGTACATGCACATCTTATTTTACTAATTTCCCCCTCTTCTCCTTCTCACCCCTCACCCTTGTTTCTTTGTACCATTTCCTTATTGGATAAGATCTGTTCCCTTGTACCCTTCTATCCATTCTTTATTATTCTCTTTGTTTGTATTTTTCCTCACTCAGATGAGAGATAGCATATGGTATTTAAGCTCGTGTGTCTGGTTTATTTCACTAAACATTATATTCTCCAGGTTCATCCATTTTCCTAAAAATGCCTGAAATTTGTCTTTTATAGCTGAATAGTATTCCATTATGCACAGATACACATTTTCTTTATTCAATTGTCTATTGATGGGTATACAGGTTGCTTACAGTATTTAGCTATTATGAGTTGTGCAGCTATAAAACTGTTATGCATGTACCACAGTAGTATAATGTTTTAAGCTCTCTGGGGAAGATTTCTAGAAGGGGTACAGCTGGGTCATATGGAATTTCTAATTTTAGTTCTTTGAGAAATCTTCATGCTGATTTCCATAATGGTTGTACTAGTTTACATTCCCACTACCAATATAGGAGGCTTCCTTTTTTATCACAGTCACACTAGCATTTGTTATTGTTTGATTTCTTGATAGTAGCTTTTCTTTGAAAAGTTAAGATGGAATCTTCAGGTATTTTCTTTTGTGGTCTGTCTTGGTCCCTCCCTCTCTTACCTCTCTCTCTGTATTTGCACCTCTCTGTAAATCTGTCTCTTTTCTTCTTCCATTTGCCTCTTTCTCTTCATCTATTTATTATGCATTACTATATGCCAGGCACTAGGTTAGGAGTTTGGGGGTCACACAGATTGTAAGGAGGACATGCTTCCTAGGGTTCTTAGTATAATGGGGCAGGGGCTAAGAGGAAAGAGAAGACATGGGAAGAATAATGATAGAAGTTAATACAGTAATAAGGTACTGTGGTAGCACTAAGGAGTATTCAACTCTACATAAACACATTGGGATGAGGTAAAGTTTGAATGAAGTCTTGAAGGATAAACAGGAATATTCCAGTAGAACAATGCTGGCCTTGGGAGAAGATTCATCAAAAGGGATGAGTAAAAATATGGAAATGAGAAAATGTCAAATACTGCAGAAATGGCAAGCAGGATACCTGTATTCAGTCCCTTCAGAACCCCAAATAATTGGTCATAGAAATAGTGGTGCATACAATCCAATAATAATTCTCACCTATACATCTATATGTCCTTCATAATTGGTGCACTTTTTAAAATCAATAATCACTGTAAAATAGATATAAAATAGCAATGTTGGAAAGCTATTTTTCCTTTCAGTCTGGATCAATAGGGGCTCAGAGGAACCCTCTGTTTATTTGACCAGTGGGTTTATATGAACTCTTATAAAAGTAGAAGCTAAAGGTTGGGGAGTTGAGGGTAGCTTGTACCCTTCTCCATTTTGCCCATAAAGAGAGCTCTAAAGAGGAAGACAGATGGAATTCCAAATATGCTCTGCATTAGTAATAAAAGGTAGTTTGGAGATTGTGGCTTAGGTATATGGCAATCATGAACTTCTTGACTCCATAGATCCACATTAGGCAGATTTACCTATCCAGTTATAGACAAGGATAGAATGATGGGCTCTCCCACAGCCCTGATCAGATAAGATCAGACCAGAGTTCTCTGAAAGTGGGCAGAGAAATGGGAACATGAGGCTGATGAATGCATAGTCTATTTCTTTTCACGTAGATCATCCCATCTACCTTGGATATAAGTCAGTGTGTGAAGAGAGGTCATGAGTGTTACACTGATTATGTCCAATGGAAACTGGAAGCTAGGTGAAAAAAAGTTCCCCTTAACAACTCTAGTATTTGATTAATATTTGTTACCAAGACTAGTACTTGTTATCCTGTTACTTCAACACAGGAGATTGACATTTTGGTGAATGTGTAAGAGAAATAGGCTTGTGACCATTGTATCTGAATCTCAATCACCAGCATGAATTGTTACGGCAGGCAGAGATATGTTTTGCCAATACTTATGGATGTGTTCTTCCTTAAAGAAAAGACATAATGGTGACTTTTCAAGAACCTTTAGATATGTGACTCTAGACTATTACGCTCTGTTGAAATCACTGGACTGAGAAACACTAAAGTTATAACTCAGAAAGTGTGGGGGACTCAGGTATTTAGAGGAAACAGACTCAAACCCAAGAGTGAAGATAAATATCAGTGTGACCTTTCGAATAGGCTTTAAACTTGGAAAGAAGGCTCTAGATTGCTGCTGAAACTCGAAGTACTTGTTCAGCATGCATTGTTCCAGTAACATGTAACCACACTCAATCAAGCTAACGACTCCCATCTCCACCTATCAAGGACTCTTGGCTTTCACCGAGATGTAGATTCTGTTGGGGTGCTGTGTTCTTTCAAGACTCAGACAGCTATTCTCCTCTAGTTTAGAGATGCCTGCATGTTAGTGTCCTTGATTTTTTTTAAACAATTGAAACAAGATTTACAACTTAATTAACAAGGAGTTGTGATCTGTCAGAGTTCCATAACTTTAGTAGCTGCAGAGGCATGCCTGTAGGACAGAGGGAAACTGTAGCTCTTTCAAGAAGGTTCTACCTGAGTCCAGGAAATATGCTGAGAACCAAGTGTTAGTGTTTTGATGCTTGTGTCCCTGCTAGATTTGCCCTTTGTCTTTGAACTACATCCTGGCTTTTTCATAGGGTACAGCTTCGTGGCTGATTGATCCCAATGTGCCCTCATTCCATTTTAGGTCAAAGTCAGTAAATCTATTGTGGGAGGTGAGCACAGCAGACAGCTAGGGTGTGGAGCAGGAAGGGGCTTGTTCAAAATGCAGGTAACTGGGCTGCAACTCAGAGATTCTGACTTGTCAGGGGTATGATGTGATCCAGGAATCTCACTGTGACCTGGCACTTCCGGTGACTTCAGAGAAGTCCTTAGACCTCAGACTTTTGTAAAACGCTGCCAAGTGGGATGGATGCCTAGTGTCCTGTGCATGCTCACTGCAGCCTGTGACTTTAACCCACTTTCATCCTGTCCTTGTTTCTCTTATTTAGGTACTGGAAGACTGAGGGACTTGGGTTCTATAGTTTGAGATAAGATACATTCTAGGATGTATGTTGAGAAAAAGAATCAAGATAGTGAGGTGTCTGAAAGGAAATGGAGAGCCTAACTGCATTGTTAGTATGCCCTTTGCATAAAGCTGGAGGCTCAATTTTGTTCAGTTCAGCAGTCAGCTTCCTTCAGTCTCTATGTTGCATGCTTGGGAACCAACCTTCAGGGAACCTAGAGTTTTAGGCAGGTCACTGTGAGTCTTGATTTCCCTCCCTAAGAAATCTACCAAGAAGTTGGTTGGCTTTGGTGGGATGTGCTTTTCACAACATGATTCTTTTGGTTCTGACTTGAAGTTGGGAATGTGTGTACAGATTATTGGACCCTTCTGTATCTGTTTAGACACACAGTGGTCCTGATTTGTACATACAGAAAATGCTCCAAGACCCCCAGTGGACACTCACAACTATGGATACTACTGAGTGCTACATATACCTTGTTTTTCCTATTTGTTCTTTTCATGGATCCTGGCAACCTCAGCATATGAGTTCTTTCTTTCCATAGAGAATAGGAATTTTTACCTTTTCACTTTTTAGTAAGTATCTTGTGCCTTCTCTTTGGTACATCTAAATTGCCAGCTTACTATTCTTGGGCTTTGGGCCATCATTAAGAATAATAGGGTTACTTGAACAGTGCCCTAGCATAGCCAACCTGATAACTGAGTAACTACTAGGTGACTAGTGGGCAGGTGGTCTATGCAGCCTGGATATGCAGGATGAAGGGGTGATTCACATCCCAGAAGAGTGGAATGGACAGCACAAGATTTTTTAAAAAAATTTTATTTAGAGGGAATAAAACCAAGCAAAAGCAAACAGAATAAATCTAAACAAACCAGCGTAAGTAACACAGGATTTCAAAACAAGATAATAGGAAATCGACAATGATTACCATAATGCCTCTTGTCGTCTTTTAAATACTGCCCATACCTTCAGATGTAGTAAAATCAAACAAAACAGAAGCAGATTAGAACCAATAAAGCCAAAACAATGAATGCAATACAGGGCTTGAAAACAAGATAATAGTAAAGCCAAAATGGGTACCATTATATATCTTTGAAATAGCTGCCCATGCCATTGGATAAAACAAAATCAAATAAAACAAAACAGAATAAAATCCAGCCAAGTGAAACAATGAGAATGATACAAGATTTTAAAGCAAGATAATAGGGAATTAACAATGGCCATGACCTTCAGAAGGAAATCCCCCATATATGCTATGTTGCATATTGTTATCCTCTGAATAGATGACCAGAGCAGTGACTTTAGGACAGCAAAGTCAGTGAAACACTAAACACTACAAGCATTAAGTTGTATTTTACCTCATTATCTATCATCACAGGCTGTGTTTCTCTGAATCAGTTGGTTGCTTAGAGTGGGGGAGCAGTGATGTTGGCTCTTCTTGTCTCCATGCCCATGTGCCAGAAGGGGCTGGAGTTTGGCTCTCCCCTAGTTAGCCTGTGCGTGGCGCTGATTCATGGGAGGTCTTAGCTTCTTGTTGACTTCTTGTTCTCCTCAACAGCACAAGATTTTATCATGCTTCTCAGAATGATGCACAATTTAAAATTTATGAATTGTCTATTTCTGGAATTTTTCATTTAGTATTTTCAGATCATAGTTTATTGCAGGTAATTGAAATCACATAAAGGGAAACCACAGATGAGAAGATAACTGTATTTTTTCAGGAATAATAAGCCCCAAAGATCTTCAGTTTAGGAAGAACAATGCCCAGCCACCTTCTGCAAAGGGACCTTATAAGTAGGTACAAATCATGATGAGGTACTAATTATGGGAAATCTCTGACTATAAAACTACTTTAAATTTTGTTTCTTTCCCAATTTCTTTGAACTGATTTTTAACTATAGGCATACCTCATTTTTCTTGCTGTACTATGCCTACTTCATACTTACTCTCATACAATTTAATCCATGTAGAATATTCTTTTACCTAACATTGTCTTACTCATTTTCTTCCTTTTCAATAGTCTTAGATTGTCACTTTATATTCTTTTCTCTGATATTCTGTTTATCTTTCATTTTGTATCATTATATCTATCTTGTTCAGTTTTTAATTTATAATTTTATCTACTTTGATCATTTCATAGCTATGACTTTTTGTAAACATTGAAATTGAATTTGGGGTGAATCCTTTGCATTTTTTTTAGTATAGGAAGATTATTTTCAAGTTCAACGGATTTGTTGTAGTAGTCTTCACAATTTGCTTTGTCCTCATCTTGGGGTTTTATTTGTGCTTTTTTTTTTTTTTAATGAGACGTGTGCTTCACTCCAGAGTTGTTTGAAATTTGTGCCATTCGCTGTCTGCTTCCTCTGTGGTGGGTTTATGAGCAGCTGGAGCTCTTGTGCAGTGGCATTGGCATGTTTCTGGGATGCCAACTTTCTTCAATATAGACTGGTGGTGAGACCAGAAAGTCAGTAGCTTAAAGTTTCTAAAATTGGCACTTTTATTTAAAAAAAAAGTTGTGTGCTTGACAAAAGACAATCTGAGTATAATATTAAAATTATTATTGTTGTTCTTATGTATGGTGGGTAAAGCATGTTGTTTATCTTCCTGGCTTTGGGAAATCTTTACAGCAAGCTTCCTGGTGCATGCTTGTGTCATACATGGAAATGGTCTGGGTTAAATTTTAAGATTGTTTTATTTAGAATACAGTGGGCCCTGTCCAAACACTTGGGAAAAATCTGGGCCCATACTACTCAAAATGTTGATACCAGTTCTCTCAATTAATCATGGGTTAATAAAAGGATTCTACTTTCAAGTAAAAGAAATTCAAAACAATTACTATATTTTTGCTGGTAGGAAAATGAGAAGAGTCAGTTCCCAGAAGTCTCTGTGTGAGTGTTACTCACCAGCTCTGAGAATCCTCAGGGGAAGTTAAGTGCACTCAAGGATCACCAGTGACCCTCACTTATGGCTGGGGATCCCTTTAGTGATGTCAGCTCCGTGGCACCATCAGCTGTTGTTTGCTATTTACAGGACTTTGGTCATCCACGAGTCATTTTCTAGTTTATTTCTGTCTATATCCTTGTTGGATGAAATCTCTAAACAGGCTTTATCTTCCTTGTTTCAAGTAAAATAGAGAACTGTTTCAGCGGTACTTATTTAATCAATTCAGATGAATCATGACTTTACCATTTCATGAGGATTTGCTATTGAGAATTTATGAGCATATGTGTCCATTGAAGGTGAAGCTGATAGTTTTATTTTAATATCTGCTATAACAACGAACATATCAATGAGTAGAGTTTTTTACCTACTCATCTATCATCTAGCTATGTAGCTGGAGTGAGGGAGAGGGAGGAGAGAAAAAGGAAGGAGAGGAAGGAGGGGAGAGAGAGAGAAAGAGAGGGAGAGAGAGAGACAAAGACAGAGACAGAGACAGAGACAGAGACAGAGACAGAGACAGAGAGAGATTTTTGCTCATGTAATTGTGGAGCAGGGGGCCAGTAAGTGAATTTAGGAAGATTGATGTGATAGCTGAAGTCAGGTCTGTAGCCAGTTTGCAGGTAAAAGTCTCTCTGTCTGAGATGATCAGTTTTTCTGACTTGAGGATCACCCATAATATGAAGAAGTTCCTTTATTTAAATTCTACTGATTTAAATAAAAAATACATTGACAGAAATATTCAGAATAGTATTTGACCAACTATCTGGATACTGTGACCTATCCAAGTTGATACATAAAGTTCACCATCCTATACCTCAATATCCTTTTGGAAAGCTCCTCTCCTTGGTCCATGTTCTCCATGTTCATGGAGCTGACGTGTCTTCCTAGCCTCAGATGTGGAAAAGTGATTCAGGCTTGGCTAATTATAGCACTGAATCTCCTGGCCAAAGACATGCTTCAAGGATGGGAACAGGACCAAACCTAAGTCTGGGAGTCTGTTCTGGGGTTTTTCCTGGAAGAACAAGGGCTGAGGGTTTGTTTCATTCCTAGAATCCAGGTGCAAAGGGCCTGACAGTCTAGAACCAAGAAAGCCATCTTGGCTTTGAATAGAGAAAGCTTGCTGGGGGAAGAAAACAGGGCTGAGACACAGAGAATAAGACATTTCTAGAAGATTTTGAGTGAATGTTATTTTTCACCCATCTCGATGCATGACTTTTTAAACTATCTAAGCAAATACTTTCCTCTTTCTGCTTAAATTAATTTGAGTGTTTGTCACTGACAACTGAAAATAATTCTGATTTATGCGTAGTATACTTTTGTAGGTGGCTCCCAGAGGCAGCAACTTTTAACAACTTTAGCTGATTCTTTTGATATTTTTCTCCACATATCTAAACAACATGACTTTACTGTCTTTTTTTGATTGATTTTAGTTAATAGTTACTGACTTCCTGTCATGATGATTGAGAACCCCTCCTACCACTCCATTTTACACTCCTCTCTTCTATTCCTTAGAATTATATGACAATGTTTGGTTAAGCCAGTAGTTAGAATTTACATCATGACAAGTTTTTAAACCTAGTTTATGGTTGAATGAAGTGCTGTTCCAGGATTTTCTGTGCTACACTTTTACATTCATAAATAATAATTGTGCTGGTTTTGCATTTTAAAAATTTCTGTGTATCATTTTGTATCTTTTCTAAATGCTTCAACATATCTGTCAACCATCTAGATATGGACGTTGCAAACATTCAAAATCCTGTTGTGCTCACTCTCTTGTGTCTTACCCCCACCCCCACCTGCCACTGCTGTGAGCAAGACCAGCTGATAACCAGACTTGGCACACAGAATGTCCAGAGATTTCCTTTGACTGCTGACTTGCATAGGAAAACAACTCTTGTCTCTACATAGGTGATATAGAAACAACATATCCTGTTTTTGTGGATTCCAAGCCTTCTTTCAATTTCATCCTCAATTAATTTCTTCTCTATTTACTGCTCCAGAATAGCTTCCTTAGCAAGCATTCATGAGAAGTAGTATGGTCATTTATGTTATTGTCCTTTTATACAAGCATGCCCTGTTTGTTTGATAGCAGAAACAGAGGTTAAACATAATTTTCTGGCAGAATTTTAAAAGCACTGGTCTCCTTTCTCTTGCATCCAGTACTGCTTTGGAGAAAATCAGATGCTGTGCTGATGAATGCAATTATGACTTCTCTTTATATCTGCTGTTCCCTGACTACAATAA
>RJWT010034474.1:0-13658 GCA_004365215.1 Cuniculus paca
CGTGAGTTCAATCCCAGGTGCCGCAAAAAAAAAAAAAAAAAAGAAATGCCCTTGAGTTGAAAATGGATATCAGTAATGTGTTTCTTGTGAATCCATTGATCAATATGTCCATTTAAGTTTGCTTATTTTTCCCATGTGGTCAATTCTGTTTCAGTCTACTTCAAATTACCATGCAAGGAGGTTTGGTGTTCGTGCAGCCATGCCAGGATTTATTGCTAAACGACTCTGCCCACATCTCATTATAGTGCCCCTAAACTTTGACAAGTACAAAGCTGTGAGTAAAGAGGTAAGTGTGTGTCTCGCCCTTATTTCTATCTGCTCACTGGTTTCCTGTCACATCCAGAGTCAACTGCAAATGCCTTAGCATAGCAGGATTTGGCCTTCGGTTATCCTTCTGGCTCACCTTCAACTATTTCTTCAGCTTGCATAGTCAGTACGGGGCTGTTCACAGCCCCTGGAACACATATTCTGTTTTCCAAGAAACAGAAATACTTTCCAAGTATTTTTCATCTGCTTAGAAAACTCATCTCCCAAAACTTTGAATAGCTCTAATTATAACATAAAATGAACGGTAGCTATTCTTTCTTAGTGTAAAATACATTTTCTTCTAGAACTTCTTATATTTGTAGTTTAAAGAATCTACTTGTCGTTGGTTTCAATGTCATCTGAGTGAACTTTTTATCAGTGTTTTTACACGATGACAAAAATCACTTAATTTGGTTATCTGCTTCTTTTTCCCTCCAGTCTTGTGAAGATGATGAGCAATGAGTGTCTAAGAGACTGATAATCAAAGAGGAAAGGGAGTAATCCATTGTTTTGAAAAGGAACTCTGAAATGTAGAGATATGATTATTTACTAAAATCCCTAACTTTCTCATGTGAAAAACTGCCATTTTCTCTGTTTTTTATGACAACAGGCCCATCATGCAGTGCTGGGATTTAATTCCTGAATTAAAATTTGAGGATAGCGCATGTACATTGCTTTGTAACTACCATCGTAAAATGCCATGTGTTAAAGACTGCTGCCCGTGGTCCATGGCTGTAACCTCAGCTACTGGAGAGGCTGAGGCAGGAAGATTGCAAGTTTGAGTCTGTCCTGGGCAACTTTAAATTCATAAGAGCTGGTCTCAGAAAGGACTGAGGATGTTGTCCAGTGGTAGAGCAACCCTGGTTTCAGAAAGCAAAGCACAGATACCATCTGAATGAAAACACATGTAAAATTATGGTGTGCAGCTTATTACAATTTAGGCATATACATGATCTTCACATTCACTGCTCTTTTAATTCTGCCTCATTTCCCCTAGAAATGATACCCTACCCCAAATGTTAAAACTGTTGTCTATATTCTTTCAAAAATAATCTATTTAAAACAAGTCCTTCTGGCCTACTTCTAAAAGGCTGGTAGGAGAGGGGAAACCATACATTTGCAAACTATTGATCGTTTTTACTATAATCCTAATTAGAGATAAAATGCTAAACATGAAGCATAGACTTTTAATAAAAATCCTACAAAAGCCAAGTATGGTGACAGATACCTATAACCTCAGTACTCTGGGAAGTCAGGCAGGAGCATTGAAAGTTCGAGCCCAGCCTGGACAGTTTGACAACTTAGTGCTACTCTGTCTCAAAATAAGAAATAAACATAAGTTAGAAAAAAATCACACCAAATTTCAGCAATCTCTAGATAATTAATTTGAAGATAACAGATGAATTATTATGTGTAAATTAACAGGGGTACATGAATAGTTCTAGCTTGATTAGAAAACTTGAAGATGCATTTTTTTATTTGTCCTAAATATTGAAACAGCTTTAATTGTTCCTGGAGCTTTCCAGGCTTGATTTTCACTGGACCGTGTCTATTTGAGTTCCTCTAGAGGCGTCCTATGGATAGAAGTTTGGAAGGACTGAGTTCAGCAGCGTCTCTAGGGAGGAGTGCTTCTCATTCAGAATCTCAGTGGGCTGCCAGCTACTGAGTTTTGTTTTCACTAGAAAGACTCTGAGTACATATAAAAGTGGTTTCTCCTACAAGAACACAGCTATTTAAGGCACTCACTGAGTCAAACTGTGCCAAATTCTATATCACCATTTTCCAAATTTCCCCTTGACTCAGCTGTTCATAATTATATTGAGCTAAACTACTTCCCTTTTATGAAACAAAGTTTTCTTATGATACAGTGGGGAGGTTTTTTTTTTTTTTTGGTGGTACTGGGTATTGAACTCAGGGCCTAGAACATACAAGGCAGGTGCTGTACTACTGAGCTACATCCCCAGCCCAGTAGACAGTTTTTAAGTGCTAGACGAAGTCTAATATAATTCAGTCAATATGTCTTGCAATATATATATTATTTTGGCAACCATTCTCTCTAATTACTGCTAATATCTTGGTGGTATAAAAAACAAACAACTACTACCATACAAACCTTCAGAGTTCAATGTAGTAAAACTAACTTCTATAAAAGAGATTTTCAGATTATGAAAACTATGATTGTAATCTTTGTATGTATTTTATGTTACTGTGTTCTCCAGACTTTCCTTTATCTTTTAATGTAACCACCGAATTATACTGTAGATTTTGTCATCTTTTCTAATCCAGATTCCAAGAAATGGTAGAGCTTCATTTTCCTTACGGATGCATGCACCAATATAAATGTATGTGCTTTCTAAAGCAACACAGTACCTTTACATAAGATTATTCCTTTTCCTTTTTAAAATGAACTAAAACCATCATAAAAAATGAGCCAGAATAGAATCCCATCATTCCCACTTCTGCTTTTGACTAGCTACCTGAAACCTAAGCCATCTTTTTTTCCTGTGCCTAGCAGAATGATGTTTTCTCAGATTTATTTGAATTGCTTTCTATATCTAGATGTAGGGGGCTAAATAGAGACTGCATCGAATGATGCTATTTCACGGTCTTCTGCCTTTGTGATCTACTTTAATACGAAAGAAAGTTTGGCAAATATGCACTGGTGGTAAATTATTCATTCCTTAAATTCATGAACTATTGATTGTAGGATCATTAGTATAGTTGCAAAATAAGAATATTAATGTTTCTTACCAGCCGTGTATGACAGGAGGTTTTGCTGTGGCAGCGAAATGTAACCCTTTTGTGTTCCTTTTGAAGGTTAAGGAAATACTTGCTGATTATGATCCCAATTTTATGGCCGTGAGTCTTGATGAAGCCTACTTAAATATAACAAAGCACTTACAGGAAAGACAAAATTGGCCTGAGGACAAAAGACGTTATTTCATCAAAACTGGAAACTCGGCAGAAAATGGTAAGCAATTTATTAGAGCTATCAAAATAAAAACAATGAAACAGAAAAACAACCCCTGAATTAACCCAATTAACTCACTAGCATGCATAGGTGGTAGGACTAAATGTGTTTTTATAATAATGAAAAAACAGAAACTTAAAGTACATCTAGTGGGTATTTTAATTAAATGTATAATATTGCTTTTAAACAAATGCTGTTAAATCTTCAGGCTTTGAGTCTACGGAGTCACTACACAAGGTAATATTGTGTCAGTTGCTTTCTTAAACTGTAGTCTCAAAGGTTTTAGATTGTGTTGCAGCTGAGAAAGTTCTTTACTTAGGGTGGCCTTTTCTATAATGTTGATAAAAGTTAGATTTTGGTGGGGGCGGGGGGCAGGTACCAGGAATTGAACTCAGGACCTTGCGCTTGCCAGGTGGGCACTTGTGCCACTGAGCTACATCCCCAGCCCAAAAGTTAGATTTAAAAATGATTAACCTCAAATATACCAAAACACTTGGTGATTTTATTTTTCTTCACTTGGCAAGTTTTCTATAATTTGACTGTAGCACAGCAACTATGACAGTGCTCAACCCTTCCAAAATTAATGCTTTTTCCCTTTTCCTTCTTCGCCTCCGGCCTCATTATGACTCTTATATAACAGTGAAACAGAAGTTTTGTAACTCCATAGGTTTTTCAAACAGTCCCTCTATTATCTAACCAAAGCAGCACCAAGAAACATGCAGATTTTACGTATACTGCTGCCAACCTTTTTCCAAAGGCATGATTATTTCAGATGTCTGAACTGATCACATGATTGGAACCCTGCGCACAGTTCACCTCGATGCAAAGGTGACCCAGAGGCTTTGCTCGCAAGTCGCAGCCACATTTTGCGTGTGTGATGTGACAACTTTAGAAGAGCCGGGCAGTGGTAGGGTCTTTAACTTTCCTTGAAGCCAAATGGTGAGCACAACGGCATAAAATTCTAAGTCTCCTACATTATTTGGAGCAGGTTTCATCTAGACATCGAAATACAACTTCATTACTTTATTTAAAGCTCAAGGAGGCAGGTCTTTCCCTTTTTCTTTAATAGAACATTAAACAGTAATTATTTCTAGACAGATGCTTGAAGCAAAATATTTTCCTTCTTTGGTATTGCCTCGTTGTTCGGAGCTGTGACACCTGAAGCCTAATGGCACTTCGCTTAAAATCTCACTTTGTTACTTCCTTAGTTTTGATACCAAAAGGGGGGCAGAAACCACTAAATGATTCCAACAAAGCATTTCCTGTAGGTGATGGCAGCTTCTCTCCTCCTCTTCCTCCTCTTCATCTTCTTCAACCTCCTCCTCTTCCTCCTCCTCCTCCAACTCCTTGTGATACTAGGGGATTGAATCCTGGGCCTTCACATTGAGCTACATCCCCAGACTTTTTATATTTTGTTTTATTTTTTAAGGGACCGGGTTTTCCTAAATTCTCCAGATCAGAGTCTATTTTGAATCCTCTTGCCTCAGCCTCCCAGTGTGCTGGGATTACAGGCTTGTACCACCATGCCCAGTTTCCTGTCAGCTTTTGTAACAATTACTTTTACTTGGTTTAAAAAATTGACATCGGGCTTAAGGTAAATGTTTTCATTCTCCATTGAAGTCCTTCTCACTTATTATATGTCTAAACTCACAATGAGGGTATGACTTCTTAGTTTCTATTGCCTTTAACGTATTTATTTGTATATTGCCTTTTTTCATGCATTTCATATTCTTAAGCAATGAAGTAGTTTAACTTTCTGATCTGTAAATGCCTGTGAGGTGCATTTTCAGGCCTGTCCAATTCATACCCACAGTGATTGGAGGGGCAATCAGTGATCAATGTATCTTCTTTAAAGTCAGACATTTTTTGTGCCGCTTGCCCCTTTTCTAAAAAGTGCTTCTCTTTTGAAACTTCTTGCTAACTACCATATTTACTTAAAAATAAAATAGTCAGTGTTACTTAAGTTTACTCTGCCATATTCAGATGCTGAGTGCCAGGCTGTGTGAAAAACTGAACTAGCACACACTTTGTAGCACTTGCAATGTGAACAAAATGCTTTAATCCTGGTGTTACACTCTTGGTTACTTCAGTTACGGGGATTGTAAGTCTATCTCAATTCAGAAGCAAGCAAGGGGGCTGCTAGAGGGCCTGCCTGGCACACACAGGCCCTGGGTGCCTTGCACTCAGCCAGCAGGGTGGAGGGCTCTCGGTGAGCAGCGTTTCAGCTGTCTGCTTGTTCTGAATTTTAAAGATGGAATATGGAGAATGGAGAGAAACCAAGGCACCTAAGTAACAGCTAATGGAAGTTGGAAAACAAGTCTTCCTGTGCCTGTGGCTTGAGAATGCAGATTTGGAAAACACCTATCTGTAACTTCATTCATATTACACACTTTAAAATGGGAAACTAATCCAGTGTTTGTTGTATTATTTACCTTATGTTTAGAAAAGTTTCCTGAAAGACTGTTCATTTTTCAAGTAGTATACCTTCATACATGTCTTGTTGCTTAATTGAAGAAGTTTTTTACTTAATTTGGAAAACTTTTCCTTAATGTATTTTTTCATGAGAACATTTTAAGAATCAATGTAGATTTCAGTGTACTTTGTAGCTCATTTTTTAAAAATATAAATAAAATGAGGTAATAGCAGGTATTTTTACTTGTAATAATTATAGTTTATAGGCTATTGATAATTATGTTTCTTTGCCTTAAACTTGTATATTGGCTGATCTAGTTAACGTTAAGACTTTGTATAAAAAAATTTCAGAGGTAATTTCTGTTTATTACAAATGCAGTAAAAGTGATGCTTTATAAACAAGTCAAAATTAAAGCCAGAGTTTGAAAAAGAAAACTCAGATTAACATTTGAAAAGTTTCTTCCATGAATGAAAAAAAAATTTTTTTCCCTCTTAAAAACAAAACTGATTTTTAAGGTATAATTATTTTATATTGCTTGAGGCCTTTTCCTCTCTTTCCTAAATCCTAACTTAATGAGGGTCTTTTTCTTCATTGAGAAGAATAAAGGAGTAAAAATTTCACTTTTTTTAAGAAAAAAAGTAATACTTTCAAAATTAATGTGGTTTAAGGGCTGGGGAATCTAGCTCAGCAGCCTAAGTGCCTGCCTGGCAAGTGCAAGGTCATGAGTTCAATCCCCAGTGCCACAAAAAAAAAAAAAAAAAAAGAAAAATTAATGTGGTTTTGTGTGTGTGTGTGTGTATGTGTGTGTGTGTGTGTCTGCGTGTGTCTTTTTGAGACAGGGTCTCGCTATGCAGTTTAGGCTGGCCTTGAGCTTACTTTGTAGCCCAGGCTGGTCTCGAATTCACAACGATCCTCCTGCCTTAGCCTCTTGAGTGCTGGGATTACAGGTGTGCACCACCGCACCCAGCTAAATTAATGTATTTTATATAGGATATTTACTTTTGTAAATGTACACTATGGGAAAGGGTAATATTCTTTTAAGAAAAACCTGGACAATGTTTTTTTCTTTATTAAATTGTTACATAACATAAGTGATAGCACTTCTGATCTTGGTTCCTAATAACAAAACTAAACTAAATTTGCTTTGTCTTTGAAAATAATGTAGGGGAAAAGTAGAAAAATAGGACGATAAATAAAGAAAACCGAGGGAAACCTAACTTAAGGAGTATTAATTCTTAAAATGATGTTACTGTTCTTATTTGCAATTTAGATGAACCAGGAAAGGAAGTTAATAAGCTGAGTGAGTATGACCTGTCTGCCTCTCCACTACTTTTTGAAGACAGTCCTCCTGATTTGCAACCCCCAGGAAATCCTTCCCAAGTGAACTTCAAAGAACAAAACAATCCTCAAATACCACAAAAATCAGTTGTTTTTGGAACCTCAGCCGAGGAAGTGGTAAAGGAAATTCGTTTCAGAATTGAACAAAAAACAACACTAACAGCTAGTGCAGGTATTTAAAAGGATTTTAATGGTCATTGTGGTTAAAATTCCAGACTGGCTAGTTTGTGTGTAATATTAGTAGCTTCTCAATTTAAAGGATGTAGTATCATTTTATGTACCTACCCTTTGATTCAGCTTCTAGCAATTTAACCTATTCAGAATAACTGAATATACAGGTAATTTGGCATTAAGAAGAAAATCCTGTGGGCCCAAGGAATAAATTTATCATACATCTCATGCGGTTATCACAGTTTTTCTTTGGGTAACTTCAGTCTTGTCCTAGATAAAATTGCAGGAGAGAACCCAGAAAATATAGAGGTAAGGAACTCCCTCCTCAAGATAAACGAGGTGTGGTGGCACACACCTGTAATCCCAGCACTCTGGGAAGCTGAGACAGGAGGATCACAAGTTTGAGCCCAGCCTTAGCAACTTAGTGACTTAGCAAGACCTGTCTCACAATAAAAATAAAAAAGGATCTGGGAATATAGCTCAGTGCAGACCCTGGGTTCAGTCTCCACTACATTTTTAATTTTAAAACATCATTTTAGAATTAAATATTCCTCATTTCTCCTGCCATAACTAACACAGTTCCTTTTCCTGAAACTCTCGGAAGCCCTGGGGAGATAGATGGCAATCATATGGCATCATGAATCATTTCATATTATTTGTGTTTAAACATTTTTTATCATCACATAATTAAGAGTCATACCTATCAACTTTAAGTCGTTACAAATGTTCTTATTTTAAGGCATTGCTCCCAACACAATGTTAGCAAAAGTCTGCAGTGATAAGAATAAGCCAAATGGACAATATCAAATTCTCCCCAACAGACAAGCTGTGATGGATTTCATCAAAGATTTACCCATTAGAAAGGTGAGATTTTATATAAAATGTAGCATTTGGATATATACTTTGAATTCTACAGAGACGCTAAGCAGATGATAATTGTTTTTTGCTGAAAAGTTTTAAAACGCTAGGCAATAGGCCAGAACTATAATGGGTGGTGGAATGGAAACTTGAAGAACTCTTTCTCTGAAATCCTTAAAGTTTATGAAACTTATTTGCAGGAGTTGTTTTGTTTTGTTTTGAGACAGGGTTTTACTATGCAGTTTAGGCTGGCCTTGAACTCTTAGTGATTGTCCTGCCTCAGCCTCCTGAGTGCTGGAATTACAGACATGGGCCACCACCCCCCAACCTTTTTTGTTTTTTGTTTTTTTAATTTTTTTGTTTGTTTGATATTGGGAATTGAACTCATGGCCTTGCACTTGGCAGGCAGACAGTACACAGCCAAGCTATATCTCATGTTTTTGTTTTTTGAGACAGGGTCTTGAAGGCTGGCCTCGAACTCAAGGCAGTCCTCCTGCCTCCACCTCCCAAGTGCTGGGATTACAGTAGTACACTACCACACCTGGCTTTTGTGGGAAATTTTTAAGAAAATAATAGATGATAGACTCTTAAGTGAACTCTTGCCAAGGAGAAAGGAAATAAAAAGTATACTTGAAGGAGTACTTTCAACTCTTAACTTAATATTATCTTAGTTCTCTTAGCCAGATTGCTATTAGTATGATACTTAGAAGACATTTAGAATTTTTATTGTTTTTGACAAAAAGTAGACCACAAAACTTCACTCTTTAAAGTGATAAAATTATCCCTTAAGGGTTCCAGAAAAAGATGTATTTTATTATTCTTTAGAGCTTCTAGATTTTTGTGCATATACACACTCTTATTTTTTTATAATAACTGCGCTATACACTATATAATGATCTAAGCCTTATTTTCATTCATTTATTCACATGGATGAATTTAAATGAAGGACTTTTGAATGCTCAAAAAAAGGGCTCTATCAAAGTATCCAATGTATATGATTATTGGGTAATATATATAAGATGCAGTTATAAAATAGTGGGGTTTTTTTTCTAATGTGTTTTTCAAGGTACAAATAGATATCCAATTTAAAAGGGCTTTGGGTTCAAATAACTTTGGAGTCTACCACCCTTGGGTGGTCTACTCTGTATATAATGGTATATTGAACCATTGCAAAAAGTTCCATTTGAATTTGTCTGCCCTACCAGTCTTAAGTTTATATGCCCACAGGACTTCTTTTTAATGTCTTTAAAGGTTTCATGGAATGGTACTTTAGGAAATGTGACCAAAAAAATAATAAACTCAGTTTTCTTACATGACTTAAGAAGATACATTATTCATACTTTTTATTGATTGTAAGAGCTATAATATCATAACCTCAGTTCTCACCTTAGTTTTTTTAAAACCCACTAATAGTAAATATTGATTCTCTTCTAGGTCTCTGGAATAGGAAAAGTTACAGAGAAAATGTTAAAGGCCCTTGGAATTATTACTTGTGCGGAACTCTACCAACAGAGGGCCTTACTTTCTCTCCTTTTCTCTGAAACATCTTGGCATTATTTCCTTCATATTTCTTTGGGTCTAGGTTCAACCAGTCTGGCAAGGTATGCACATGTATAGTCATTCTGCTTTTTCTTTTATCCTTTGATGCAATATCAGCTTTTGCCATTAAGATCAAGCTTGTACATATAAAATGTTTTAAAATTCTTCTTGACTAGTTTAATTCAGAATATAATGTTTGGATTATAAAGTCAGCAGATTGGATATGGATAAAAAAGGGGGAAAGGAGTAAGAGTGAATCCTAGATCGCTGACTTCAGCAGTTGGGTAAATGAACTAGAGGAACACTGGTTATTTCCTTTCCTATCCCTGCCTCATTCTTTGTTCAAAACATAAGGGGAACACTGGTGGTCAGTGGTTGAGGAAAGAAAGATGGCTTGTATTCCATAATTCACTCTTTTTTTTTTTTTTTTTTTTTTTTTTTGCAGCAGGGATTGAACTCACGGCCTTGCACTTGCTGGACAGGTGCTTAGACCGTTGAGCTAGATCCCCAGCCCTGTTTTTTTTTGAGACAGGGTCTCACTATGCTGTTCAGGCTGGCCTTGAGCTCACTTTGTAGCCCAGGCTGGTCTCGAACTCACAACGATCTGCCTGTCTCAGCCTCCCGAGTGCTGGGATTACAGGCGTGAGCCACCACGCCCGGCCCATAATTCACTCTTAAAACAAGGAGTTATAAGGATTATTTGAAAGCTTTAATGAACTAACTGTATTTCATTTCTTTTCCAAATGTGTAAATGACCCATTCACTTAACAGTGAGTACTTGGTGTTAGATGCTGCTCTAGGCAGTAGGGATAGTAACTGAGGAGGACATAGTCCTGCCTGCATGGAGTTTATACACTGGTATGGGGGATAGGAGATAACCAAGTGAATAAATAAGAAAGTGAAGCAGAATGAGGGCATAGAAAATGTGGGGGTTGATAGAAGTCATACAGCAGCAGAGCCCTAAGAGAGCCAACCTTGCAAAGTCTAGAAAAGGAAACAGGTAAAGAAAAGGCCCTGAATTTCCTTTCAGTCACTTTTTACCTGGTTTTAGAAAGAGGTAACCTGTAGCTAGAAGGGCAAACTGTTGAGGATAAAGGGAAAAAGGGGAATAAAAAAGAAAGAGAATGATGAATGTCAACACTGAGTACTATTTTTACAATTTTGTCATTATCCTGTCAGTTTTTCTTCAAAATGACTCCTTTACATTCTTGCACTTAAACTAAAGGGCAACAATAAAATCACTGAGAATGCCTATACAATTGGATTACCAAGTAAGCCTGCAAATCTTACAGAGATTGCGAGGCTTGTATTGCCAGTCTCATCTCTTTCTGCTCTTATTCTTCTGAGTGCAGTTACGTGACTTGATCGTGTGTGGCTATAGTGAAAGAAGACATCACAGCGCTATAAATAATCTAGGGTTTAAGGAAAAGAGGAAACAAAACTTTCTTTTTTAATCTAAAAATTACTCTTTTTTATTTCCATAGTGCTTGAAAGTAATATAGTTAGTTCTGATATTAGAGATTCAGGTGAGGCTTTTAAGAGAAATTTGTATGTAATCTGTGATAATATAAAATAGAAGATCACACTTCCCCTCAGTCCATATTCTTTGCTACTCTGTTTTGTTGGTTTTTTTTTTTTAACTTTTTTTTTAGCCTTACAGTATAGTCACACACGTTTCCATTTTTAACGTCTAGATTTTTTCCACTTCTTTTTTTTTTTTTTGGTACTGGAAATTGAACTCATGACCTTGCTTCCCTTCTAACATAGTCTGTATTTACTTCTATATTTGTTTTATCACTTTCATTCCATTGGGATGTAAGTCTGTTAAGGGCGGACATGTGCTTGCTTCAGCAACACATATACTAAAAAAGCAGACCTGTGGCCTATTCATTTCTCTGTCCCCTCATTCTAGGACAGTACTCAAGTCATAGTATGTTCACTTGGTATTTGGAAAACGAATAATCTACGTATCATTTCAACTTTTTGGTTGCAGTTATCCCATCAAAAACGGTAGGCTAGCCAGGCGGGGTGGCTCATGCCTGTAATCCCAGCACTTGGGAGGCTGAGACAGGAGGATCGTTGTGAGTTCGAGACCAGCCTGGGCTACAAAGTAAGCTCAAGGCCAGCCTGAACGGCATAGTGAGACCCTGTCTCAAAAAGACAAGGGCCGGGGATCTAGCTCAGGGGCCTAAGCACCTGCCAGGCAAGCACGAGGTCATGAGTTCAATCCCTGGTGCTGCAAAAACAAAACAAAACAAACAAACAAAAAAAAATGGTAGGACACAGCCGGACTAGCTGGTTTACTCAACTGCTATGTTCCAAATTTCGACTGAGGTTTTAGAGGACTATAAATAAATTATGAATTGGCTTATAGGTGAGGGAAGTTAAAACTAGCCCCAAAATTCGACAATCAATATTAAAATATTTAAATTTTAATTATATCCTATAATTGCAAGCTATTACACTACTACCTCCTCCTAATTTCAGTAGAAGCACCTTATAACATCTACCCTATTTTTAAATGTTTCTTCAGTACATATAGACTTGATCTATGACACATGTAATCATGTTAATATCTTAACTGTCTTTGGGGGGTCTTTTTATTTTTTTAGATTGAAAAGAAAAAAATCTCAGTTTTTAATGGAATACAAATTTTAATTTAAAAATTGAGATGTCTAAAGGGCAGTAGTGTGTTAAATCCTCTTGGTTGACCAAAAGTAATTCAGTCTTCTTTGAGAAAGTAAAGACTTGTTTTGTTTTGTTTTGTTTTGTTTTCAAGGGATGGAGAAAGGAAAAGTATGAGCGTTGAAAGGTAATGCTTTGCTATGTTTAATTGTTCATAATTGATGTTACTTTAATTTTTGGATTAATTTTTGGTAGAATGTCACTGAAATTAGAAAATATTATTGGTGAAAGAAAAATTAGAGATCATCTAGTTGATGGAACTTTTTTGTTTGAGGAAAGCTGTTATTTCTGGAAAGTCCCTCAATTATTTCTTCAAAGCGGCCAAGTTCCATGGGACACTGAAGAGCTACTGACCCACTGACTACTGACCTCGTTTTCATATTTATTGTTCGTGATCAGAAAAGCTGAAAGACTTTTATAAGACAACCCCATAAATGGCTTAGATAAAAATCAATCATGTGACGTGAGATAGTATTGTCCAATTTAATGAATTTTTCTTCTACTGTTATCTTTTATTACTAAAAATACTACTTGAAATACAAGAATATATTTTCCATTTTCATGAAATTTGGTAAAGAGTAGAAGAGAAAAAGATGCAGTTCATAATCACACACAAAGAGCTATCTTCTATGGGTGGGTTCAACCCCCAGTACTAAAGAAAAAAACTACTCTAATATGTGAAGAACTATGGATAAGAAAGCACCACTGTACTAGTAAGAAACAATGAACAAAGATCTAATTAGCTAACAGAATAGGAAATTAAAATGGCTCTTAAAATACATAGAAATCTTTCCATTTTCATTTGTAATGAAAGAAAAATATCAAAACTTTCCTAAGGTAGCATCATTCACTGATCAAGTTTAGCAACTATATCTAGCATAATCTTTTGACAAAACAATGGGTGAAAAAGGTGAAAAGTGCATATGTTAACTTTCTTATTGCTGTTGTAACAAATTGCTACAAATTCAGTGGCTTACAACAACACAAATGAGCTGGGCGTGGTGGCTCATGCCTGTAATCCCAGCACTTGGGAGGCTGAGACAGGCAGATCGTTGTGAGTTCGAGACCAGCCTAGGCTACAAAGTAAGCTCAAGGCCAGCCTGAACAGCATAGTGAGACCCTGTCTCAAAAACACCAGGGCTGGGGATCTAGCTGAGTGGTCTAAGCGCCTGCCCGGCAAGCCTAAGGTCGTGAGTTCAATCCCTGGTGCCGCAAAGAAAAAAAAAAAACAAAAAAACACAAATATATTCTCTTATCACTCTAAAAGTCAGAAGTCTAAGGATTGCTTGCATTCTTTGGCTCACAGCTCCAGCCAGCATCTTCTCTTTCTCTAACTCTGACCTCCTGCTTCCTTCTAATAATGACCCTTGGGAATTC
>RJWT010034475.1:0-13688 GCA_004365215.1 Cuniculus paca
TCTTGATTCCTCACTGCCCTCCTTTGCACCCTCAGCAAACACATGCGGTGAATGCAGGTGAAGTGTAGTAGACCCTTTCTGACAGGCCTGCTTCCCTAAATCTCCGGCACCCTTTCTTGGGGTCACATGAGAACACTTCTGGCACCTGGACTTCTTGCAGCATGGTCAGCTTCAGTCTGTAAGTCAGCTGAGAAGAAGCAGACGCTGGGAAGGCGCTCGGCTGCCCGAGCTCACCCCCCACACCTGCTGCCTGGAAGATGTGATTGTGAGCCTCGCCACCGCGCAGCTCTGCTAGCAGCAAACTGCAGCTCATGCTGGCTGCCATGGGGTTAGAGATCTCCAAGGGTGTCCCAGAGTCCACATCTCAGGCCACACAGCCCGATGACAGCCAGGCCTCAGCCAGGGGACAGGGCCCAAGGCCAGTCCAGGGGACCTGGGAGAGCAGATTCCACCCTGTGGTCCCTTGGCTCTCTTTGCTAAAACATGAACCCTGCCCCTTCCTGCTTCCTTTTCTGAACGGAAGTCTGGGAAGCTGGGGTCGCGTGGGGAAAGGAGCCCGGCAGGAGGCCGTGTGCGCAAGGAGGTGCAAACACAAGGTCAGGCTCCTACCTCGGGCAGCACCGGGAGGTGGGAACTGTCTGAAAGGCATGGGGATGCAAAGGGGCCACCCCATGTGACAAGTGTCTGCTGCATATGACAGCGGTTTCCTGCTACAATGAAACACCCGCGGCAGGCTCCTCGGGGGAGGAGGTTTGTCCAGCACCCCATTCGGGGCTCCAGGGCATGTTCCCACGGCGGCTCCGTTCTGGCGAGGTCCCCCCGGGTCCCCTCGTGGTGGGAGCCCATGGCAAGTACAGGTATGGAGTCAGGAAATCACATCTAGCCCAGGAAGCCACGGACGCAGCAGGGGCTGGCTCCGGCTTGGATGCCAACCTTCTCCTAAGAGCCACCGAGAGGTCCCAAGGGAACCCACTTAATCCACTCCTGGGGCACAGCCCAGTGACCTAAGGACCCCTGCCCGGCAGCACCTCCACCACTACAGCTCAGCCACTGGGCAGGCACCATTCAGTCCACAGCAGGTCAGAATATTCTTCTGTTCTTGTATTTTTCACATCTCCCACCATTATAATTAAGAAATAAACAATGGCTCCCCGGGTAAGCGTGTGCTCCGCTTGTCTCCTCCTCACTGCCTCACTGGTCCTCCAGCCCTGGGCCCCTGGTGCATGCAGGCGCTCTCCTGCCTCAGGGCCTTTGCTCAGGCTGCTCCCTGCCTGCAGCACTCTGTGGCAGAAGCCTGTTCAAGGGTAGTCCATCTTGACTGCACCTCTGGAAACTCCTGTGGCCCCGCCAGTCGCTCCCCACGCGTCCAAAGCAGTCACTGTCATCTGATGTCTTGTACAACCACTCATCTGCTGCGCCCCCCACCCCACTCCCGGCACCCTGAAGGCAGAAATTCCTGCCAGATTTGTTCATGACGAAGCCTCAGCGCTGTGAACAGAATGCGCGGGTTCCTGGCAGGTGACTGAGTCACGCACGCGCATTCTCAGGGGACACACGGGGGGAGGAAGCTGTGCAGGATCTGGCATCACCTAAAAATACCTCGCACGGTCATCGGTGGGTATAAACGAGCCGATTCGTCAGCTCCTCTCCTGGCCTCGGGAAATGAGCCGCTGATTGCTGGGCCCTTCTGGCACGGTGGGAGGGGCAGAGTCGGGAGGGGTGGGCAGAGCTGCTTTTAATTCTGGCGGGCACCGGGAGCTGGGTGACAGACACGGCCGAGCTGCAGGATCTCGCAGAGCTGAGTCTCACCCGGCTTCTGGGGCTGGGCTGCGAGCCCCACACTTGGCTCTTTTGAAAGGCAAAGCCAGCAGGACCCTGCAGGGCCTGTCCAGGGTGCGCCCCTGGGCCCTGCTGGCGAGGGGTGTGGGTGACAGTCAGTGCACTGTTCCAGAGGGACACGGAGTGACAGTGCTGGAACCACAAAAGGGGAGGTGACACAGTGCTGGCCCAGCCTGAGGTCCTCTCTTCTGTCCCGGAAACACCGCGAGGCTACAAACAAGTGACTCAGAGGACTGATTGGGGAGCACCCCATGATAGCTCACACCGTGTTTGGGGGCTAAATTTAACCCACAGCTGTGGCTGCTGGCACTCTGGGAGCGAGCTAATTTTGGTGGCCAAGGCTGGTGTGTGTGTTTGTGTTGGGGGCAAGGGTCCAGAGCAGGGTGGGCACCAGGACGGACTGACCCGGGCCTCCACTCTGACCTCTGAGATCACAGACAGGCTGGGTGGTCACACACCAACACCAGTGGGGACCAAGGTCCACGAGCACAGCCGGAGTCCTGGAACCTCAGGGGGTCGAGTTTTGGACCCTGGAATTCAGAAAGTCACTGCCCTGGGGTGTTAAAACTTGGGGGTCTGAACACCTCCAACAGTAGGATCCTAGGAGAGTAAATTTCTAGCAGGGTCGACACATCAGGGTGTCACCACCCTCTAACTGTGTCCTCTAGGGGACAATACCTCAGTAAGTGTCCCCGAATCTCAGCAGAACCTGGCTGGGGCCCTTGGAGCCCAGCTCCTGCACCTCCTTGTGGTATGTGAGGTAAACCGAGGCTTGGAAGAGTGACCCCCTTCTCCAGGCCCTCAGGACGGTGATGGGCTTGGTTACCAATGGGCTTCCTTGTGAAGAGAGCCTCAGAACTGGGGTTGCAGAGAGAGGAAAAGGGCTTCCCTTTCAGGGTGGGCAACTGAGGGCTCGAGAGTGACTGCCACGGTGCTGCTCACTGAGCAGGAAAGCCAGACTCCATGTGGGAGCCACGCGGGCCCAGAACAGAAGGGACGGAGGCTCAGGGAGGGCTGGGGCTCCCACCGCCCTGGGGAATCCAGGGTCCAGGAGGCCTTACTGTCCCACTTGGACAGGACGCTGGTAGGGCCCCCCAGTTCGCCCTTGCCCTCCCGCCCACAGGCTGAGTCAAGGCTGCTCAGGGAGGGGCCTTGCTCAGCTGTCCCCAGTGTCCTGTGCAGGAGGCCTGGCGGCTCATCTTACAGCTCCCTCTATATATGGCACCGTGGGGACAGCTGCGCAGTCTGAGCACGGCAGCCAGCAGGGAGGCAGGGGAGCAGGGGCACGGAGAGGAGCCCTGGCACCACCGCCACACCCTAGGGCACCCTTGGCACTCACACTGCACTCCAGGGTACCCACCATGGCGGTGGGCTTGGAGCAGGCGGAGGAGCAGCGGCTGTACCAGCAAACGCTGCTGCAGGATGGGCTCAAAGACATGCTGGACCACGGCAAGTTTCTGGACTGCGTGGTGCGCGCGGGTGAGCGCGAGTTCCCGTGCCACCGCCTGGTGCTGGCCGCCTGCAGCCCCTACTTCCGCGCGCGCTTCCTGGCTGAGCCCGAGAGCGCGGGCGAGGTGCGCCTGGAGGAGGTGTCACCCGACGTGGTGGCCCAGGTGCTGCACTACCTGTACACGTCGGAGATCGCGCTGGACGAGGCCAGCGTGCAGGACCTGTTCGCCGCGGCGCACCGCTTCCAGATCCCGTCCATCTTCACCATCTGCGTGTCCTTCCTGCAGAAGCGCCTGTGCCTCGCCAACTGCCTGGCCGTGTTCCGCCTCGGCCTCCTGCTGGACTGCGCGCGCCTGGCTGTGGCCGCGCGCGACTTCATCTGCGCGCGCTTCCCGCTGGTGGCGCGCGACGCCGACTTCCTGGGGCTCTCGGCAGACGAGCTCATCGCCATCATCTCCAGCGACGGCCTCAACGTGGAGAAGGAGGAGGCGGTGTTCGAGGCGGTGATGCGCTGGGCGGACAGCGGTGACGCCGAGGCCCGCGCCGAGCGCCAGCGCGCGCTGCCCACGGTGTTCGAGAGCGTGCGCTGCCGCCTGCTGCCGCGCGCCTTCCTGGAGACCCGCGTGGCGCGCCACCCGCTCGTGCGCGCCCAGCCCGAGCTGCTGCGCAAGGTGCAGATGGTGAAGGACGCGCACGAGGGCCGCGTGACCACGCTGCGCCGGAAGAGGAAGGACAAGGGCAAGGAGAAGGGGACGCAGCAGAGTCCCGCCCCGGAAGAGGCCCAGGACCAGGAGGAGCAGGAGGAGGAGGAGGGCGCCGAGCGCGTGCTGCCGGGCGTCCTCAACGACACGCTGCGGTTCGGCATGTTCCTGCAGGACCTCATCTTCATGATCAGCGAGGAGGGTGCCGTGGCCTATGACCCCGCCGCCAACGAGTGCTACTGCGCCTCCCTTTCCACGCAGGTCCCCAAGAACCACGTGAGCCTGGTCACCAAGGAGAACCAGGTCTTCGTGGCTGGGGGCCTTTTCTACCACGAGGACAACAAGGAGGACCCCATGAGTGCTTACTTCCTGCAGGTGCGGGCCAGCCCTGGGGCATCCTTGGGGGCTGTCCCTGGGTCCAGGGCCAGATGGTCTGGGAGGGATGGTGGCTGACAGCCGTGGGCCGGCAGGGCGAGGTGGGCACAGGCAGCTGCTAGAGAGCCAGTGACATTGGTGCCTCCGTTCCAGGGGACGTCAGGTTAGAGGGCGCAGGGTGAGGCGCCCTGCACAGGGGTCAGGATGGCACAGTAAGGAGGACCTGCAGGGTCAGGGCGGGGCCTTTGTCTGCGGGGTCTGAGGGTCCCAAGGCTCCTATTAGAGAAAAGCCCAGAGGAGTGGGCACCCAGACCTAGTTGGGGTGCAGCTGTGGGGTTTCCAAGGGCAGAGAGGACCTGGGGAGGCACAGAGCTGAGCCCTGCTGGCCATGCTGACCTCAGAGAAGGGAAGGCGGGTTGGCTGTGAGCCCAGCCGCAGAATGGAAGAGCCTGGAAACTGTTGTGGGCCGGGCTGAGCTGGCTTGGGGCTGGGGTTGGTCCCAGCTGCGCTCAGGTCTGTGGCACGAGGGCGAAGCAATCCCTTGGGCACTGCGCAAAGCCCAAGGAGCCCGAGGCACGGCGAGCCTCGTCCTTGGCGTAGGAGCTGCAGGGGGCCACCTGCAGACTGCAGGTTTTGGGGTGAATGGAGTGTAGAGTGGCCAGGGCAGGTTTTGGGGTGAATGGAGTGTAGAGTGGCCAGGGCAGGTTTTGGGGTGAATGGAGTGCAGTGTCCAGGGCAGTGGGCGAGGCTGGTGGGGCATCCAGCCAGTGGTGGCAGCCAATGTGGTGGTGACGGGGGACTTGGCCCACAGTTCGACCACCTGGACTCGGAGTGGCTGGGCATGCCCCCGCTGCCCTCGCCGCGCTGCCTCTTCGGCCTGGGAGAGGCGCTCAACGCCATCTATGTGGTGGGCGGCCGAGAGCTCAAGGATGGCGAGCGCATCCTGGACTCCGTGCTGTGCTACGACCGGCTGTGAGTGGGGCCGCGGGCGGGGGTGTGCACAAGGACCCTGAGAGGTCTGGGGTCCGGGAGGAGCACGGTGAACCCGGGTCTGAGCCGGAGGTGGGCACTGAGCCCCCGCCTGAGTTGGCACCTCTTCCCCATCCTCTTCCAGGTCGTTCAAATGGGGTGAGTCGGACCCACTGCCCTATGCCGTGTACGGCCACACGGTGCTGTCCCACCTGGACCTCGTCTATGTCATTGGGGGCAAGGGCAGTGACAGGTGAGGCTGGGCCTGGCTCTCGGGAGACTGCGCCCTCGGCCTCCCACTCAGTGCCTTTCCCTGCAGGAAGTGCCTCAACAAAACCTGCGTCTACGACCCCAAGAAGTTCGAGTGGAAGGAGCTGGCACCCATGCAGACGGCGCGCTCTCTCTTCGGGGCCACTGTGCACGATGGCCGTATCTTCGTGGCGGCGGGGGTCACGGATTCGGGGCTGACGAGCAGTGCCGAGGTGTACAGCATCGTGGACGACAGGTGAGCACGACCTCGGTCCCCACGGAGTTTGATTCCAGACAGGCACTGCAGTCTGTCCCGGCCGAAGGGGTGGGTGGGGCCTGGGCCGTGCCTGCCCCTCCAGATGTCAGGGCGAGGGGGGCCGAGGGGTGCTCTTGTGGGGGGCCCTGCTGAGGGGCCACTGGGGTTTCATAGCAGAAGTGAGGGTCCAGGCGGGACGCACGAGTCAGAGATGTGTGGGTGACAGCAGTTTTGGGGTTGGAGATGAGGACCCCACTGCAGGAGCCCAGGAGTGAGGCTTCTGGGGAGAAGGTGTGGCCACCACGGAGCTGTCCACCGCGTCCTGGCGCGCTGGGGACCTGCTGGGGCCCAACGGCAGGTGGCATTCGGGAGAGGCGGGGTGCTAGGGGGTCAGCGCCGACTTCCCTGTGCAGCTGGGATGGGGGGACCTGGGGATGGGGGAGGGGAGTAGGCTGGGGTGCTCAGAAGCTGTGGGCGCCAGGGCGGAGGGACAGCCCCAGTGACAGTCCGCTGGCCCTGGCTCATGCCCCTGCCCCCAGGTGGACACCCTTTGAGGCCTTCCCGCAGGAGCGCAGCTCCCTCAGCCTGGTCAGCCTGGCGGGCACCCTCTACGCCATCGGGGGCTTCGCCACCCTGGAGACTGAGTCCGGGGAGCTGGTCCCCACAGAGCTCAACGACATCTGGAGGTGAGCCCCGCCTGTGGTGGGGGGTCCTGGCCCCCGAGGCTTGGCCAGCACGGGACTGGGCCAGGCGAGTTCTCTTCCGCGGAGGCCAGGGGAGGACAGCAGCTGGGTGCTCAGTCCGTGTCCCCTCCCTGACCCCAGCTCAGGACCTGGATCCCTGGAGGTGGCCTAGGTGTTAGCAGACCTTCCTGCCTCGGCTTCCCCATGCCGGGTCTGGAGGGAAACTCAGGCCAGCCTGGGCAGCAACTGCTCTCCACAGCTGGGCCCTCACGGGGGAGAGGAGGAGGTTTCCGCCGCTGAGGTTGTTTCCGAGCCCCCGGTCACCCCCACTGCTGTGGGGGGGCACTTCCTGAGTGCGAAGCACAGGAATTCCAGGGGATTTGGGGGGCGGGGCGGGGTGGGGAGGCTCCTGGAGCGAGGTTCGCACTCTGGAACATGGAGGCCTTCGAGAGGGGCCTTTCCTGGGGAGGGTGGCGCCTGCCGGTGTCCAGGTTGTACTTCCTTGGGGTGTGCTTCTCGGGGTTTTCTAGGAGCCGAGGTGAGCAGGGCTGGCCCGGTGCTGGGGTCACCTCCCAGAGACAGGCGCGGCGTGCGCGCAGCCACTCTCCCCGATGCGTGGCACCTGCAGTCAGCTGAGCCCGTGGCCCTCCTTGCCCCTCCCTCCCCGCCCCAGGTACAGCGAGGAGGAGAAGAAGTGGGAGGGTGTCCTGCGGGAGATCGCCTACGCGGCCGGTGCCACCTTCCTGCCCGTGCGGCTCAACGTGCTGCGCCTGACCAAGATGTGACACCCGCCACCCCACGGGGCCCAGGAGGAGGCCAGGGAGGCAGGGCTGCTGGGTGCTGCGATGGGGCCGCAGGCCTGCTTCACCTGGGCCGGGATGCCACGGCTGGCCCAGCCCCTGAGGCGTCCAGAGCCACAGGGAGGAATCCAGGCAGCGCCCCAGCCTGGCCCCGTGTGCCGGGGACGTCCCCCGCCTGCCAGATGGGGCGTCCCCAACAAGCACACCGAAGCGCCCGTGGGTCCGTGTCTTTGAGGGGAGGGGCGGTGCGGGCGCGGGAGTCTGCTGCCCCCGTCTCCTCTGCTCCCTGTGTGGCTTTGGCGTCCCCACCCAGCAGGGACAGGCGCTGGAGGCTGCCAGGAAGAGGCCGGGGGACCAGGCGTGGTAGAAAAGGCTTTATTCTTGGGCAGGCTCCCCCCTCCCCATCACTCAGGCTTCTCCTTGTCCTGCGCCGGCTCCCCCTCCAGAGCCAGGGTGCGCTCGCGCTCCTTCACCAGCTGGACGCCGCAGTAGGTGACCAACAGCACGGCCAGTGTGGTCTGGGGGAAGCCTGCAGAGTGGAGTGCAGGTGCTGGGGCTCCCGTCCCCGCCCGTGACTCTCCCTGCACGGCCCCCGCCCCTCAGAAGGACGCCCATCCCTCACCTGCGAGCAGCAGGCGCCGGGCCACCAGCTCTGTGAACTCGAGGCTGTTCAGGCTCACGAGGTTGTACATGACGATGGCCCAGAAGTTCATGGCCCCGAAGAGGGCGCGTACCCGGCGGCCCATCTGCTCCGACAGGGAGGCCTGGCGACCGGCAGTGGGGAGTTGCGCCCGGGCCCGAGGGGAGCACAGGGCGCTCAGTGGCCTGGCCCAGCTGCTGGGCTTGGGCTCGGTGAGGGTCTCTGGGGTCCCAGCTGGCTCACCCTTGGTGAGTGTGGGGGCACCGAAGCCCAAGAGAGGAGGCCCGAACAAGCCAGGCCCAGGCCAAGCCCCGGGGTCTGAGCCAGTGCCGACTACGCAGGTCGACCATGAGGATGCTTGGGGTGGGGACAGTGTGACCTGCGAGGCCAGAGAGCAGCAGGGCACCTGTGCCCTCCTGCTCCCCCTGTGCCCTGTTGGTCCCTGCCACCCCTCCCTGCTCACCTCGATCTGAGCCAGAGGCCTGTGCTCGGCCAGCTTCTGCACCCAGAGCTCGAAGTTGAGGCCGAAGCAGTTGAGGACTGACCACAGGTAGACGATGTCACAGGGCCCGAGCCACAGTGTGGTGATGGCGAAGGTGGCCACGGAGGCCGCCAGCTCTGGGATCACAGCAGAGTGCTCCCCGCCGATGTGGTCATACACGTACCTGGGGTCACAGGTGGGGGTGGGGGGTGGGGGTGGGGGGTGTGGCAGGGCGGGTGCGGAGCAGTGCCCGAGTCAGGCTACACTGTTGTCCCGGACGCTGGCACCCGCGCTGTGCCTGCCGGACGTCACTGCCTTGGGCCTTGTGTGCTTGTCCCGCCTGAGCCCCTGCTGGCGACACCCAAACGGGCTTCCTGTGGGGCAGGCTCTGCCCACCCTGGAGCCCCGACTGCCAGCTGCATCCAAGACATCGCTGGCTCTGGACCACCGCTGCCGTGCCGTCTGCGCCTGGCTCAGGCAGCCCCTGGCGGCAAAGCCTCTGTGACCTTCGCCTTCCTCACACTGGACCCACGGGTCCCTAAGAGCAGCCTCGACTGCCACTCCTGTGACCACCCGGCTTCCTGCCACACTGTGTGGCCCGAGCTGGCTTCTGACTGCAGCCATCCTCCTGCCTCAGCCTCCAGAACACTGAGATTGCAGGCGCACGCCACCGTGCCTGGCTGAACGTTGAATCGGATGCTGCAGCGCCCCCCCGACACTGTGCACCCTGGGACCTCAGCTATGTCTGCTCTTCTCGGAACTCTGACCTTTTGCTCAAGACCCAGTTCAGGTCTCAGTGCAGACCCTGTGGCCAGCTGCTGCTCCCTGACCCTCCCACCGAGGTGACCCCACCGGGGCTCAGCCACCCGACTGTGAGCCCCGGGGACGGCGTCTGCCCTGTTCACAGCTGTTTTCCCGGTGTCTGGGATGGCGCAGGCTCCCAGAGGTGCACGGTAAACGTGTGTGGAATAAACTCGGTGGGCAGCCTCGCCCTTCTGTGGCTTGCTCTCTTCCTGGGTTTCTTCTCCGCCTGTACCCTGGCTGCACTCCGACTTTGCCGAAAGCCTCCCTCTTTCCTGACTCCCACTGTGCCCCACCCATCCTGACTGCGTTCCCCAACTCGGTTCTTCAGTCCCATCTATTGGGTTCCTGCTGTCCTTTCCCGACTGCAGCAATCCTCCTGCCTCAGCCTCCTAAGTCATGGAGTTGTTTTAGAGCACTGAAAATGCTGTCCTACTTTTCCCTGTGTGGGGGATCGGGGTTGCTCACTCCCTGACAGAAAAGCTCTCCCATACAGGACCCTAAAGCTAGGACCTCCACCTGCCTAGGCCCCAGGGCCAGGGCCTCCCACACTCTGAGTCGGCCACTGTACCCCAACTCTGCTGCAGATGTGCATCTCTCAGTGGGGCCCTGCCTCCTGCATCAGGCAGGATCCCCCCTGCACTGACCCACCCCCTGTAGTCCTCTCTGCTGCCCCATCCAGGTCACCGGCTATGTCTTCACCTGCAGCTTCCTGGCCCCAGACGGCTGCCCCTGTGTCTCTCCCCGAGCCCAGTGGGCTCTCCTGGCTTTCCAGGAGTCATGTGGCCTCCGTTGCTCCCCTGCTGCCCTGTCCACTCCTGCCCCCTCCCTGACTGTGCATCTCCCTCTGACCGGTGTCCTCAGGGCCCTGCCAATGCCCTCTTCTCCCTGAGCTTTGGGCCCTGCCCTCCAGCTCCTCTCCACCCGGGGATGCCCCGGCCCCAGCTGACGTTTCGGGGCAGGCGCTCTCTGGAGCTGCTGCTGTCCTGACCGACCGACCGGGGTGCTCTCTCCTGGAGCTGCGTCCTCGTGGCCCAGGCCAGGTCCCACCCCACCTCCCCCGAGCCACTCCTCCATCTCTGCGAGTCCGGTGGCGTCTGTGCCTGCACTCACTTGCACAGCCAGTCGTTGATGCCCCTGTCGAAGTGCCTGCGGGGGTGGGGGGCAACTGAGCTGGGAGAGGCTGGGGTGGGGTCCCAGCCCCGCCCCCAGCCTGCCCTGCCTGCCCGAGCACTCACGTCTCCCCGAAGACGTAGAGTGCAGTGATGCACTTGGGTGCCCGCGGCGGGTCCAGGTGGTCCAGGCGTGCCACGGTGTTGACGACGCCAAAGAGGACAGCCGCCTTCACCCAGTCGTACACCAGGTTCGCATAGGCCAGGCCAGCTGGGGGCAGTTGCCGTCACCGCCTTGGCCCCCACAGCGTCCCCTTGAAGGGCCCCTCTCCGGGCTTCCCTTCCCCAGGCGGCCCCGCAGACCCCAGGACACCCCCACAGCCCTGCGAAGCGGGTGGGCTCTTGGCCACACGGCCCCAGTGGCCAGGATGGAGTGACCAGCAAGCTCCCCTGCACCCTGAGGTGCTGAGTGCCACCTGAGAGTCCTCGGGCATCCCCTGCCCCTGCCCCCATGCCGGGGCCCACCGAGGGCGCTGTCCGGGAGGCGGCCGGCGAACTTGAGGTCGCTGGGGATGGTGAGGATGTAGAAGAAGTGGAAGAAGATGTCCACAGCCACGACGGTGACCGCGCTGAGCCCGGCCTGCGCCCGGATCCGCCACAGCTCCCCCTCGGGTCGCACGAGCTCTGCCTGGCTCACCTGGGCACACGGGATGTGTCGGGCGGGCACGGGTGGCGCAGTGGCCCCCGCCCGAGGACCTTGCTGTGGCCGCCAGGGGCCCCTGGAGATAGGCGGGGTGGTGTCGCGTCCTGGGCACGTGTCTTTGGGAGGAAACACTGTGCGTACCCCCACCTGGGGTCTGACCAGACAGGGGCGGGTCCTCAGGACCCCGTTGTGCCCCGGAGCTGCGCCCCACCTGCTCGTGGAAGCGGTCGAAGGTCATGACGGGCCCAAAGAAGAAGAAGGGCAGGTAGAAGTTGTACTTGAGCAGGGCAGCCAGCGAGGGGCGGCGGCCGGGCTGCGCGCAGCTCTCCAGCGCGAAGCTGGTGCAGCGCAGCACGGTGAAGCCACTGCCCCCCCGGAACAGCACCTCTCGGAGATCGGAGGCGCCCGCTGCGAACCCGCTCTGCAGAGGGGACAGGTGCGGAGGCTCACCTGGGGCCCGGCACGCCTGGGGCCCGCGGGGGCTGGGCGGCAGCAGAGGCGCGGGCCCCACCCCGGCCCCACGCGGCCCGCCTGCACACACCTGCCAAGACATGAGGGGGTCCACCTTGAAGGAGGCCAGGCTGGCCAGGCCGAGGCCGAGGCAGAGCCAGGGCCGGCCCAGGAGGGACACGATGTAGAGGCCCACGCAGTGGCCCAGCAGCAGCAGCAGGTACCAGGGGCCCATGGTGCCCAGCACGGCCAGGACGCCGTACGCCGCATACATCCAGGAGCGCAGCTGCGGACAGGACAGGGAGGCGACTCTGCAGGGGCCCCGGCATGCCAGCCACTCGCGGCCGGGCAGGGGCTCGGCCTCAGCTCACCTGGGGGGCGACCATGGTGCACAGCTTGGCAAAGAGCACGTGTCCGCAGAGGGCGAAGAGGATAACGTCGCGGAAGGAGCTGAACCACATCACCCACTCGAAGTCAGCCACGTCCTGGGGTGGCGGGGCGACAGGCTGGGGGTCAGGCTGGCACTGCCCAGCTCGGGGTTCTCCCCGCCACTGGACAGAGGCCCTGCCTCCCTTGCAGGGGTCCCCAGGCAGGAGGCAGGGGCCAGGCGGCCCTGGCCCTCTACGTCGGCCTTTCCTGCCATGATCTGGATTGAGGGACCCACGAGCTTAACGCTCAGGGCCCTGGGGAGGGGACATGGGGAGCTGGAGACCCCTGGCTCGGAGACTGGGGACACAGGAGGATTCAGGACAGGGGAGCGTGTGGGGCGGGGGACCTACCATCTTCCGGCCAATGTACTCCCAGCCGGGTCGCATGGACTCCCGGAAGGCCTTCCTGTGGGCCCCATCTGAGGGCAGAGCGTGGCCCCGTCAGGGTCTCTGCACTCCTGTGTCCCTGGGACTGCACCCCCAGCCTCACACAGCCCCCCAATCCAGCGGCCCACAGGAATAGGGTCCCGGTCACCTCCCCAGGGCCCCACTGTCACCTTGGGACGCCTCCAGGAGGCCCCGGGCAGCGAAGGCCAGGGCCCCACTCAGCACCAGGGAGTAGATGCCCAGCTCAGCGGCGGGCAGCGCTGTCCTGACGCCCATCGTCTGGATGGGGCTGAGGAGACAACCAGGTGAGGTGTGGCACCCACAGCCCTGTCAGTACAGGAGCGCCAACTCCAAGGGCCATCCCACCCCACTCCACCCCAGCTGCGGCCCCCCGGTGACCCTCCCTGCTCCTGACAGAGCCCTGCTGCCCCTGAGGCCCCTCGTGGGCCCCACGCCTTCTGAGCTGACTCCTGCTCCCAACCCAGTGGCCTCCCGGGCAGGGACCCCAACGGACCTGCCTGGCCCTAGCCCTTCCGGGGTCTACACGAGGTGCCCCGGGCACTCAGGCCAACCCTGGCTGGAGGCCATCTGAGGAGGCGCCAGGGAGAGGAAGCTGGTTGGGGCCAAGCAGGCACCTGAGGGTGCTGGCCTCTGTCCAAGGTGCTGACCGGCTTCGTGCCAGAGCCTAGTATCCCCAGGCATCCTGCTGGGCCATCCTGGGGCCTCAGTTTACACCTGTGCCCTCCAGCCATGCCCGTGTGGCTGGGGTCATCCTGCCACTCCACAAGCACTGACCTGGGGCTTCAAGAGAGGGGCTGGTCCAGGCGTTCACTGGGGCCAGTGCAGCTGTGTCCCACCCTGAGCCCTCCAGTGATGGACACGCCTGAGCCGGCGCCCCAGCAGCTCCCTTGGGTCCACCCCTGACCCCTCTTCCACGGTGGACGGGCTGTGGGCCAAAGGGGGCGGGCACGGGCAGGGCCTCACCTCTGGCTGCCTCCTCCAGGACGAGGTGGCCTGGGGGGAGCCCCTCTGGAGTTTCAGAAGAGGCCACGGCCCCCCATGTCCCATCGGGCACCCCTGTGGCCGGGCTGGGCACCCCTCACACCCTTGCCCTGGTGGCCGGGGAGCAGCCGGGATCAGGTTCACGGAGCGGGAGCCTGAAACCCGAGCACCCCGGAACAGCGCTGTCAGCTGCCTCCCACTTGCCGCGTTCCAATTTTAGCTCCCACGGCCGGAGCGGAGTGTCCCTGGCGAGGCGTCCGCCAGGAGCGGCCCCAGCCTTCCCCGCTGTACCCCCAACCTGGGCCAGCCGCTGGACCAGGGTACCCTTGCCCTGTCTGGCCATCTCAGGTGTGCGCAGGGGTC
>RJWT010034476.1:0-13668 GCA_004365215.1 Cuniculus paca
TTTCTTTAAAGAAGGTGTTTATCAACCAATACGGGACAGGCAAAAGGCAAGCAGCTTGTTGGAAATCTGAGGAGGGATTACTTGCACAATGGAAGCAGCTAGCTCCAAAGTCTTCTTGCCTCTGATTGTATATTTGGAAAGAGAAATAAGGCCACTGATGTTGTGTATTCTGTCCTTTCAATTCAAAGATCATTGAAATAAATCCCAAATCAGTTAGTCAACTAAGGAATAATTATTACATCTATGTAATGAGCATGTCCACTGGAAGATAGAGAAGTTTAAAACTGCGTTTTTTGTTTACAAATTATTGGACAAGTAGCATTCTTTTAAATATATTTATTTTTCAATGTTTTAAGTTCATAATAATGCACAGAAAATAATAATATAATGTCTTCTGGATTTAAGAGACTTAACCTGTTCTGTTTTGACAATGTTTCTTCAGACTCCTTTTCTTTTTTTTAAATCAATGTTTTGGTACATAATGATCACATTCATCATAGGGAATTTGTACTTGGACACAACATATCATGATTTTGTATTTCCCATTCCTCTCTCCTCTCTTCAACCCCTCTTCCCCTCTTTATTTACAAAAGTTTTATTTCTATTTTTTTCTATTCTCTTTTTTTTCTTTTCTTTTCCAGTCTGCCTCTCAGAACAGAAGGTTACACATACACGTTAAGCCTCTTTGCTCAATCTTGCTTGTTATTCCCTTCCCTGCTGATCCGTGAAGTTAGTATGCACATTTGACTTCATTTTTTTTTTATTTAAGAGGAAAAAAGGACACAGAAAAGAAAAATAAACAACAAAAGAGACAAACAAAAAACAACAACAAGAAACTCAAAACAATAACAGTAGAGGTTTACAAAACAAGATGATAGGAATTTAATAATGATTGTAATACTGCATATTGTTACCTTCAAAAGAGTTGCTCAGATTACCAGATATAGACATGTAAAATTGATCTAATCATATGAGTATTAACTGTTTTTTATAAAACTTTCTTTGCAGTAAGATATAGACACAGAAGGGCACAGGCAAAAACAAATGGATCAGTGATTCATTCCACTGTGTATGTAATCATCACCCAAACAAAGAAAGAAGAAGCTGAGGTAGAGAAATTCTGTAACACTGATATGGATCACAAACCTTTTACCTAAAAGTAAATGTTATTCTGGCTTTAGAAACATTTACTTTCAAGAGTCTCATTTAAATTTTCTCGGCTATTATTTACTTTTGTCTGTTTTTAAAAATTCTAGGTAAGTGGAACTTTATACTTTGTGGAGGTTGTGTCTGGCTGCTTTGGTTTAACATATTTGTGAGATTTATCAGTATCGTTCCATGTCATTGAAATTTATTTTCATTGCTGTATTTGTTTTATAGATGTAACATCATTTATCCATTCTAATATTGGTGAACATTCAGACTATTTTCTGCTCTGTAACTATTATCAAGAATTCCTTTTTAAAAATGTTTTTGTACATAACTCTGTTGCATATATAACCTCATTTTGATGGCTAATATTAGGTCGTAATTTTTCTTTTTTGTTGTTGTTGCTACCAGGGATTGAACGCATTAGCTTGTACTTTCCAGGCAGGCACTTGTACTGCTGAGCTATATCCCCAGCCCCCAACTTTTTTTTTTTTGATCATAGTATAATGTAACTTTAATTATAATAGAAAATTCTGCACTTCTTTACAAAGCAGTTGTACCAAGGGTAAGTCTTTCCATCATTCTACATCCTTACCAACACTGTATTTTTTATTTTTCTTTCATTTTTAGACATTTTGGTAAGTATGTAGTATTATCTCTGGAGTTTTAATTTGTATCTCCCTGTGACTAATGTGTTAAAGATATTTTCATATGCTTTTTGATTATTTCTTTTATGAAGTGCCTGGTGGAATTCTTTGCTGACTTTTAAAATTGTATGTTTTTTTCTTATTGATGTGTAAAGTACTTCACATTTTCTACATACAATCTTTTTATAGGTTATATGTGTATTGAAACTGTTTCTTCCATTCCGAAGCTTGCCTTTCACCTATTTTAGGTGTGTCTTTTACATTGTCCAAATTATCAATCTTTCCCTTTATTTTTAGGGTTTTCATGTTCTGTTTAAGATGTTTTCCTGTCTCAGAGCATGAAGATACTCTTTTATAATATCACCTACAAATTTTATTGCTATTCCTTTTATATATACAAGCCATTTAGAATTTGGATTTTAAAAAAAATTTATGATTGATGTAAGGTAGATATAAAATTCTTTCTTTTAATTTCCTGTGTAGTCTATTGTTCCAGCTTTGCAGATTAAAAAAAAACTTTCTTCCACTGCTTGCCACTATTACCTTTATTATAGATTGGATATCCTTGTCTGTGTGACAGCTTGTCTATAGTTTATTCCATCTCCTTCGTCCATTTGTCTATTTGTGTGCCCATACCATATTATCTTATTGTAGTCTGATAATACCTTTTACATTTGGTGAGGCAGATCCTTTCTACTGTTCTTTTTTAAGATTAAAATAAGTCTTCTTAGGTTATGCACACACACACACAGATTCATTATATTTTTATTCAGATTACTCTAAAATTATAGATACAGCCCAGCATGGAAGTAATCCTAGTACTCTTGGAAGAAGGTGAGGAAGGTGAATAATTACAAATTTTAGTCCATCCTAGCAATTTGTCGACTTAACCAGACCCTGAGTCAAAATTAAATAATACAATAAAAAGGTCTGGGGATGTGTGAAGACCTTGTGTTCATCCCCTGTACTGCAAAATAAAAACCCATGAATTAAAAAATAGTTATAGGTACCTTTGGATATATTTGACATCTTTGTAATAATTAGTTCTTAAATTCACAAACACAATACAAGAATGGTCTTTTTATCTATTTAGGTTTCTATAAATTAAAAGATCACACAAATATCGTGATATTATTTTAGCATTTTCTACCTAAATAGCTTTTGTCTCTTTAGTTAGATCAATTTATTACTAGGTACTTAATATTGTTTTCTACTAATGGAAATGGCTCTAGAAAAAAAGATTATTTTCTGTGTGTGACTGGTATGTAAAAATATAATTGACATTATGTTGATCTTGAATACAGAAATCTTGACACTTATTGATTCTAATAATTTTTATAGGCTATTTTGAATTTTCTCTGAATAAAAGCATAGGTTGACAAATAGTATTAATATATTTTCTTTATTTCTAATCTTTGTAGGTGGTTATATCAGTTTCCTTCTCTTATCCTCAGTATGAAGTTTGTAACATTTCATCATTAAGTATGAAATATTTCTATAGTATAACTTTGCCAGGGAAATATTTTCTGTTTTTGGTTTTTCTTCACAAAGCTTTATTTTACTTTTATTTTGAAAAATATTTCCACTGGATAAAGACTTGATGGGAGGATATTTTTCTTCAGTCACTTTCATTTAAATATATTCAACAGTTTTCTATATCCCATTGTTTTGGTTGAATAATCAACTGTTACTCCTTTAGGGTAATTCTGCAACCCTGAGTGTTTTTAAAATTTTTCTACTTATGTTCCCAGCACTTAAACCAGTATGTACTTAGCTTTAGACTGTATTTTATTTGTTCTGCTTGGGACTTATTTGGATTTTGATCTCTAAATAAATGTCTTTCATCATTTTGGAATGTTCTATCTCAAATATTACTTCAGCATTTTTCTCTCCTTTTTTTCTGGGACTATAATTATACATTTTAGAACATACTGTTTTTTTCTGTCTGCTGTCTTTTTTCCATGTTTCTTTGTTTTTCCTCTGTGCCTGGTTATTTCAGCATCTGTAGTTCTTGTTGATCTGTTTTTATTCCTTGCTCCTGTTGGTTTTCACTCATGCAGTTGTAGTCCCTTTATTGCCTGATTATATTTTATTACATTAAGAATTTGTGTTTGAAACTACTAGATGCCTTGGGGATGCTAGCAATCTTGGATTGAGTTTAAAATTTGCGGAATTGATACGATCTAAACAAAGCTGAAATTCCTACAAAGAAATGTTTTCATTGATTTTTGTAACCTAAGGGTTAAGCTCTTGGAGAATCCAGTCTCCGGATAGGGAGATCCCTAGCTTTCTCCCCACACTCGATTCCTGGACATTGACACCATTTTTGCTAGTGTAGAAAGTCTGTGGAGAGGAATATAAACCTATCTGCCACTCAGTAGAATCTGCTACTATCATAAAATGTCTTTGGAAGTAAAGAACCTGAAATATAGAGTTTTAAGATTTTTCTTCCTTGGTTTTTTTCTAGCAATGTTTCCATATTTTCTTATCTTACATATGACAATTCATAAATTTAAACACTTCCTCTATTTTTTTTCTAGTTTTCCTCAGTAGGATAATTAGTTTGAGTAATTTAAAGTCCTGTCTATTCTTGTTTATACTGTGTATCATGTATGTCTAAAAACCTGAGTTTCTATTCCTTACCAGAACTAATTTAGGGATTTGGGATACATTATTCAAAAACTAATTCTTCGCCATAATGGAGTTTACTAACTGTTTTAATAATTGAATTTCTGTGTTTAAATCATATAAAATTCCACAAGGTGTTAAATATTAGGAAAAAATTTAGGAGAATACAGGAATTTGGGGAGCACAACCACTGATTTCAAAGTCTTATTTCATAATAATTTAATAATCTCATAATTGAGGTGAGCATTCATAGATAGAAATGAATGCTCAGAGATTGTAAATGCTTTGACTAAACTCACAGATTTAGTGGCTAATTAAGGATAGGCAGGAATTAAAATCGAATCTTTTTTTGCCCTTAATGTTTCATTACTTTATCTGACTTTGAAGATAATTACTGAGCATGATAAATACCTTTCATATAAAATGCTCTTTCTTCTATTGAAACCATGGCCACTTAACCAAGATAGGAGATGGAAAATTGTCAATTTTATTAATAGACACTGAACTAGAAGCATAATCAAGTAGCAGCTTAGTCCAATTTTGGCAAAGGGAGTAGATAAAAGAAGAGAAGATTTCAAGTCTGGCTTCCCCTCAGCTATATCACCTTCAGAAGTTACTTAAGGTCTCCAAAGTTTCTGAGCTCTGGAGTCATACTACCTTTCTCCACAGGTAGATATGTGAATTAGAGAAATTATATTGGGTAATACATAAAGATAGCTTCTGTGTAATAAAGAATGTGGCCGGCTTTTGTCCTCTGTTCCTAGGAGATAGTCTCTAAATTTTTAGCATCTCCCAAGTGATAAGAATATCTTTATTATTACAGGTAAATTCTTCAAATTTGTGCTAATGAGATGATTTATGGTGAGCACATAGATATTTTAATCTGATTAGATGCCTCAGGGTAAGAGATGGTCACAATGAAGCGACTAATCACTTAGTTAAAGATTAGAATTTGGTGTCACATGATGTGAGCCCAGCTTCTAGGGAGAAGAGATGGACAAGAGATTGAATTCATTTTCATGATCTACTTAAAGAAGCCCCAATAAAAATCCCAGACTCTGAAACTCAGGTGAGCTTCTCCATGCCTTGTATTATATAGTGCTTTTGGCGTTTTGTCACAAAATAACAATAGTACTTAATTCAGAAACTGAGAAGAAGAGCTGCTCTCACTCCCTAGACTTCCTCGCATTTAGGAGTTTCCGATTTGTATCTTTTTGCTAAGATAAAATTTAGTTGAAAGCATGCTTTTTTACATTCTTTGAGTTGTTCTAGCTAATTGCTAAAACTGAGGGGTAGAGGGAATTCTTGAGTTTGTAGCTATGTGGTCTAGAATGAGGGTAGAGACTTCTAAACTTGTGTTGTATCTGAAGTGAGAGTAATCTTCTTGTAGCAGTACTTTCTTAAACTGTGAAGTTTCTCATAACTCTAAGTTAGTGTCAGAAGTACTTGCGGTCATCTCTCATAGTTTCCAGCAAGCAAAAGTTGTTAATTTATAGTTACCATGATTTGCAGTCAGAAATTAATATGATAAAAATAGAAGCTCAGGCAAAACTACCACAAATGAGACATTTAAGTTTATAAATGCATACAAGTTAGTGAATAATTTGTGAATTTGTTGCAAATAATTTTCTTATGATTCAAGTTTGTAACTATTGCATATTTTTCCACCTGTACTCTTAGGTAGTTCGGATGACTGAAGTTTGGAAACTGTGTTTCCATGGTGTGATACGATATTGTTAACAAGAGCAACACTTCCTGGATTGTCATCTTATAATCTATATTTTAAAAGTCTCTATTTAAATTCATGTCAAGTTCTCAACATTCACTGAGAGCACTCTCTGTGTTAAGCATAATGCTTAGACAGAGATATAAAGTCAAATAAGGGAAGATCTCTTCACTCTGGTGCTCATTATCTAGTGGGAGAGGCAGGCTTATTAATGATCCACTTCGTGAGGTGGACTGGAGTGTTTTAGTATAGTTATAAGAAAAATGCTGTGGGAGTATAGAAGGAGGAAAATAATGACAGATATTAAACTCTTAACATAGACATATTCTTGACATAGTGCAAATACTTCAAGTGAAACGCTTTAAGTAACTGCTAAGAGATTTTTCCCTTTACTTCTATAGCACACACATATTCACTTATAAGAAGGATTCTCAATTTGTAATTTGCAGGTAGTTTTTAGAGCTGGAAAAATTTTTTTTCTATTACTGTCAGTTATTTTGAAGAATCTAGGTGGAAGGATGTTTATTTATTCCAAATTATATTTTATAAGTAGTATTCAACTTCAGAGAACTGTCAGAGGAAAAGGACATGAAATCATGCAGTCAATAATAATTGTAATTTGAGTCTGAAATAGTTTTATGATGATGAAAATTAAACTTATTTGACCTTGCCATTAGAATAAGGAACATTGATTTTTATTTTCAAGAGATAGATTTAAAATGGAATATGTCAAACCTGAGAAAATCAAGTTAACAGCTCTTGACATACATAGATATTCAGTCCATAAAAACTTCATATATCATGATCTGACCCTTTGGCCTGAAGGCAGCCAACGACTAGCATTTTCCCAAAATTGACTAGTCCTGCTGAAGGTATTTTCAGGATAGTCTAGGTCAGTTATTTTCCTAGCTTTGGTGGGAAAATGCTAGTCATTGGCTGCCTTCAGGCCAAAGGGTCAGATCATGATATATGAAGTTTTTATGGACTGAATATCTATGTATGTCAAGAGTTCATATATTGAAGCCCTAATCCCTAGTGTGAAGTTTTTGGAGATGGGGTTTTTGGGAAGTGATTAGGTCATCAGAATGTTTCTTCATAATGTGATTAGCACCCTCCTACAAGAAGAAAGAGGAGAGAGTTTGCTTCTCTCTCTCCACTCAAGAGAATACAGAAAGACAGTATCTGCAAACCATGGAGAGAGCCTCTTCAGACTCTTAATCTTATGGTTTCTTGGATGTGTGAGACTTCAGAATTGTGAGAAAAAAATTTCAGTTGTCTAGGCCTTCCACTCTATAAGATTTTTATTACAGCAGCAGTGTGGAGACCTTCAATGGGAGAAAACCCTGGAAAATTCATTTTGACAGTTCTTATGTATTAGACCACTCAAGGTTTTTCAGACTTTACTTGCACTTAGCCATTATTGTAATGGGAAGTGTTATTCCACACTTGTTGGTCCCCTCGAATTGTCCCATGTTGCTTTCTGGAACTGTTCACTATTTTGAGTTTGTCCTCTTCTCAGGTATCCTCTTGCTTCCTTCTGTTTGTTCGTATAAGACCAATGTCTTGCTGGCCTTGTAGCTATTGGCAGTTTTTCTCTATCAAATGATGCTTTGACAAGCACATATTGTCACTTATTTTTCATTGTACCCATAGCCTGGAAATGCTTGGCTTTGCTACATACTTGCTTGGGAATCCTTGCAGATCCAAAAGGCATGATTCTTCCCCTCGTGTCAGAAATCTAGAATCCTCTACTGGTTTTATCTTTTAATGTAAGTATTTAATTTTACTCTAGGGAATCAAACTCTTCCTCATTCTCTATCCATATGCTTCTGATGGTTTTGGCTCCATCTTTAGGAGCCAGAACTGGTTATAGAATTAGACTGGCAAATTGAAGAGTAGTCACATTTTCTCTTAATAGTGTTAGGTTTGGTGGATAACAAGACACAAAAATAGGAGTAGAATGTTTGTCAGAACTATTGAAAAACATACATATTTTATTTTTCTAATAATTTTAATTGGCCACCATATAGAGGCTGAAAGTGAGGCTAGCTCAGAGTAGTGCAAAACCAAGGGAAAAAGAGACACCAAATCACTGGGGCCTTATAATCAAGCTGTTCCCGAAGAAGTAATATTACCTAGATTATTAGTTGTTTGAGCCAATGTATATGTCTTCTAAATGTAAATATAAGTGTTTTCTTTCATTTGCAGCTTATATGGACCTGAATGACATAGTCTTGTATTATAATACTTTGAATAATTTTTGTATAGGTTATGGAATAGCTTGCAAAGGTTTTACATAGAGAAAGAATAAGATTACATTTTAATGTTATAAAAGTTACATTAATATGAGCAGGAAAGCTGGATTATGGTAAAGTAGCTAACAACGGGAAGAACAGTTAGTGTTGATGAAATTATCTCAAGAGAAGAGACCAAATTGAAAGTTTTGGCAATGGGTAAGAATAAAAACTAGACGTTTTTTGAGAGATCAAATTCACAGCATGTAATGAAAAATTTGTTGATGGAAAGAAGTAAAGAGGTATTCAATCAAAGAAGATTCTGAGACGTTTAAATGAGAAATTATATACACACCGGTGTTCTTAACTAATCAATCCTTTGAGTGGTAAACAAAAATATTAGGAACACTGGATGAATTTTCTTCCTTGTAGGTGAGGCAATATTTTGGTGACAATTTATTTATAAATGTATTATTCTCCTCATTCTGTATTGCAGAAACCTGATCCCTACTGAGTTTTACACTTTCAAACTAATAAATGACTGCTAAATTTATGTTGAAGCCTATTCAATTCCAAAGTTTAACCTTTTATACTATGATCTTTTGGAGGGAAGGTGGGTCTGAAGAACTATTACACAAGGTCTTTCTTATATAGAAACATAATCTAGCTGAAAATAACAAAGATAAAGGAATTAATTTAAATTTATGAGTTCAATAGAAATGGAAGACAGATATATAAGATACACAACAGAAACTGGTGTTGGTCCAGTAAATGACCCAGATAGAAGAAAGTCATCATGTAAAAATAGTCCCGAAAAGTTCATGCAGAGGGAGAATTGAGCGGACTCATAAAGCACTGGCACAATTTGGCTAACAGAAGAAAACGAAGTGCCATCAGATTAGAAGCTTCATAACAAAAGAATTACAAAACATATTGTCTAATCCAGGACACTGTTAAAAGCAAAAAGTGTGCCATTAATAACTTCATATACTGTCTTGGACAAATAGTAACACTAGTTGTCCCTGTCCTAAGAAAATTATTTGGGCAAAAGCATGCCAGAAATGAATGCACAGTACTCAAGGTACAAGGACTAGTGGACTCTCACTGCCGCCTGGTCATCCTGGAGAATGTTATGATTAACAAATTTTCTGATGAGAAAGTTTGTGAGCAAATGGTCATGAACCTTGAATGCCAGGTCAAGCAATTCGGTTTCTCCCAGGCCTTCTCTCTCTGAGAGAAAGAACAAATTGGAGGCAAGATGATGGCTGAGCAACATGTCTGCTTGCTTGGTTGTACCTGAGTAAGAAAACACTTACACAAATCAAGTGTCCTCTCCAGGATCGGTCTTAAGGTAGGTGGAGCCTGAGGGAGGCTGAACAGAGAAACTGAAAATTCCCACGAGGGGTGTCCCCTTGATGTCTCAGGGAATGTGGGCTAATAGAGAGGTCCCTATTAATAATTAGCCACATTTCCTCAGACTAGTTCTTGATCTCTTTCTGCTTTATCTGATAGCAATAATAACTCATGCTTATTGTGTACTTATTACCATCCAGTCTCTGAGTTGCCATTCATTTGTATGAACTCATTGCATGAGCTTATGGCAATCATTCTATAAAGTAGATACTATTCTATGTTTTTCCCAGGTCAGGAAACAAAATGGCCTAGAGAAATCAAGTATGACTTTCTCAACACACAGCTTCTAAGGTGAAGGCACATATTCTGAGTCAAAGTCTGCTTGGCCCAGAGCCCATGCTCCAAACTATGTCGTCATGTGACTTCATCTTCATCTTCTTAGAAAAGGAGATGCACTATTCACTCAACTGGGTTCTTGTGAGACTCTGTGAGAAAGTTTGGTATCAGTGGTCAATTCGATATCACTTACTTAGGGTTCTTGTCTCAGTCCAAGGTACGGGGGATTGCTCAGTTTAGCGCCAAGTACCTGTAAGGGGTTTCTTCACTACCATACTCCTACATATACTGGGATTCCTCCTTGGGTGTTTGGGTGTTCTGGCATACTGATTGAAGATGTTCTAGGGGCCATGGGCTCCTGGTGAACAGCCAGTAGACAAATCCTTTGTAGCCTGAATAATGCTTTTACTTTGATTTTTGACTGCATCCACTTGGCTAATTTTCTTGGGCTAAAGCTTGACCCCATTCTCAGACTGTCAGGGCCTCATCTGATGATAAAAGAAACTTTTTTTTCTCCTCTGTAATTCTTCACTAGATTTTTTTTCCATATGAACTCACTCTGCCTGTAAAACCATATATTTTCAGTTGGTTTTATAAAAGGCTTTGTCGATCAATTAAACTCAGACTTAGACTTAGAACCAAAACAAAAAACAGGTGTCATTTTTTTGAAGTCAAGGAAAACCCAAGCTTCAAACACTCTTAGGAAGTGTAGGGAAATTATATACATTACTAGCTTTCTAATGTAGCACATGAAAGAAAGATGAGCAAAACATTGTTTCTATAATAAAGAAGATTGAATGCTCATACTCTGTTCCATATGTGAAAGTGCTTCAGAAACTGAAAAGTGATTCAGAAATGTACAGGAGCACAAGAACCACTGAATTACCCACCAACTTTAATGAGTGGTATTGGTGTACTCTGATTTAGTGACATTTTCTAAATTTCTTCTCCACACAAATCCCAGGATTTGTGCTAGGCATATAACAAGTACACACATCTTGTGATTAGATGAGTCTTAATAATGATATCTGATTCTGCAAGTGAGTACATTTATTAGCAAATATAAACAGAGAAATGCCAAATAGTACGATGAAGTTTTATATGTTAACAGTTTATGTACTTATTTAGAAACTTAACTTATTAAGATAATGGTCTAATAAATGGTATTAGCAATTTCATTGCATTTTTTTGAGTGAGAATGAAGTGCTATCTTTAAAAGGAAAAAGTTGAACTAAAAAGATATTGAAAAAGAAACATCCGTTTTTGTCACGGATGTTAAAAATGGAATAATCAAATATAAAATGAAGTAAACGTTCATGAGTTATGATTCATCTCTCACTTGATAAGGAACTGATCTGTCTCCATGGCAACAGTGAAATTGCCATCCAGTAACGAACACTTTGTGTGTGTGTGTGAGAGAGAAAGAGAGAGACAGAGAGAGAGACAGAGACAGAGACAGAGACAGAGACACGGAGTGTTCATGAGCATATAATTTCAGAAACATATTAAGAATCAGAAAGAAATGGAAAGTGATATATCATCAATTGAAGTAAAGGAAAGCAATAGAACAAAGGAAAAACTAAGAGGACAAATTAAACAGTATTGAGGTATTAAGAAAACCTGTATTTAAGAAAAAAAAATATTTCATTCAGGAGTAAGAGGAAGTTTTCCACTATGAAAATTGGGGCTTCTCTCCAAAGGTTTGAGATAGAACAGGCAGATATAGGCATGTGGGTGAACTGCTTGACAGCTCACTGCAGTGTTTCAACTCTGTCTGTACCATGACATCAGGGAAGAGCATCATAGGTTCAGGATTGCTGATTTAGGTCAGGATAGGAGGTGCAAAGAGGCGTAGCAATTGAGTTTGCTGATTGGTTGGGCTACCCAGGTTCTAACTAGCAGGATGTCTTAATACGCAGGGTAGAGGCAAAGAGGTATATTTCGTCATCTGGATCTGTTAAGGAAAACAGAGGGCGTGGCAGGTTTGGGAATCACATGGCCACTAGCAGTGCTTTCTAGACAACATAGTGAGAATGTTAGAGAGGTAATGCAACAAGGATTTGACAGCTGCAAGATTGCAGTTGCAGCTCTGTGCAACAGCAGGATTGGGCTCCTGTTGTGCACCTATCTTCCCAGCCAACAAAAGTGGATTTGAAGATCTTGCCATACCTTTCTTGGGAGAGTCCTCCACTAGAAGGATAAAGAATTTGAGAATATCTGATAGTGGAGGGATGGGTGGTCTTAGAATTTCAGGCCCCCTGGCCTTTTTGTGGTACTGCTGATGTTCTTAAAAGAGGCAACAGGGGACTTGGTCACAGAGATGCAGATTCTAATCTTTGTGCTCCCCCCACTTTATATCACTGTCGGAATGCAGAATATTTCTCAAAGGCATATCAGTGTCATAAAACTTGGGTGGTTTTACGTATTTCTTCCATGTTAAGAAATAAAATGAAAGAAAAAATTGTATGAAGATTGTTTTTTCATTTAGGCAAATTTTTATCTTTGCTGAATTATTACCTCTATGTTACTTAAAATAAAACAATCTTGGAAAGTTTATAATAAAGAATTTTAAAAAAATGTACATCTGCACATGTCCTTCCTAATTTTATTTCAGCACCATCATACTCTGCATTGCTCCTGATGTCTCTGGTCTGAAGTCTCTAGAGCATAATTTCTGGCTTTTTTTGGGGGGGGGAATAATTAAAAAGGGTTGTTAAGCTAGCTATGCAGGACAAGAATGGGATAGGAAGACAGTCTTGTTATTCAATATGTAGATCTTCCAACAAATGCCCAGTTCCGTACCTATCATGGCTAACTAGTATGCATAGAGTCTCACATCCCATAAATTTCAAGGGATCTATAGGGGAAAATTTGCTTTTCAGCACTGTCCCCAACTGTAAGCACTTAGATTTCATCTTTCTTTTACCTACTGGTCAGTTGCTGCCCTATTTGCTTTCTGCATGCTAACATTTCTTAACAGTTTTCACTTTCTCTCATCGCCATTCATTTTTTAAAACATATCTTTTTATATGGCATTAATATTTTGATATTATTTCCATTGCAAGCAGAGATAAAAACAATACTTTGTATCTTTCTACAAGTCTGAACTCATGGTCAATATGCTATAAGGTAGAATAGTAAGTGAGAAAGGCTGAGAGAAACACTTAGGAAACTATTTTTGGATTTTTTTGTCCCTGAGTTCCTCTGAGTTTTGTAGTGGGCAGCATGTTTATCTCTCAGCTGTCTATTGAAACTTTTTCTTTGCACTTATACTCTGTGGCCAATATTTTCCTTCAACTAAGGAAAATCAGGAACCCAGGTCAATCTTCAGCTCTATAGTCCTGTATATGCTTCTGCTTTTTGGTCCTGTATGTCTGGAAGTCCCAGAGTCAATCCAAAACTCAAATATTCTGTCCTAGCTCAGTTCCATCCTTTACATGATTCTTTTCTCTTTGATTGCTAGTTCAACAAATGTTACCACTATCCATCCAGTTTTCAGAAACAGATAACTGGGACTTGTCTCTGTTGCCAGTCTCTGTTATTCCCAGTCCCCTCTAACTCAGCCTCCTCCTCACATACAACCATCCCTAACTCT
>RJWT010034477.1:0-13691 GCA_004365215.1 Cuniculus paca
GTGTGTGTGTGTGTGTGTGTGTGTGTGTGTGTGAGAGAGAGAGAGAGAGAGAGAGAGAGAGAGAGAGAGAGAGAGAGAGAGAAAGGAAAATGATCCAGAGTTTGATTTATGTATTAGCTTTCCAATTGTTGGAATAAATTACTAACAATTTAAAGGAGAAGAGGTTTAATTTGGTTCACAATTTCAGAGGGTTTAGTCCATGGTTGGATGACTCCAAGGCAGAAAAGTCATGACACAAGGGCATGGAGGAGTAAAGTTGCTTAGCTCATGGTGGCTGAAAAGTAAAGTAGGGGACAGTGCCAGACAAGGACCCAGGGAACAGTTATAGTAACCAAGTTCAAACCTCCATCACACACACAGGCACACCTAATTCAGTTTAACTGTTACAGTACCTTAATGTATGCAATCTGATTTTTTCTTTTCCCCTGGCAGCGGGGATCAAACTCACGACCTCGCACTCGCCAGGCAGGCATTTATGCCACTGAGCTACATCCCTGGCCCTTGTTTTTTTGAGACAGGGTCACACTATGGCATTCAGGCTGGCCTTGAGCTCACTTTGCAGCCCAGGCTGATCTTGAAGTCACAATGATCCTCCTGTCTCATCCTCCTGTCTCAGCCTCCTGGGATTACAGGAGTGCACCACCATGTCCAATTTGTATCTGATATTTTAAGTATATAAAACATCCTTAATTCAGAAGAGCTCTATTTATATTATTATGTGTATATGCATACTAAGTAGTCATTCATTAGTAAAATTCAATTTACTTCAAAAAGGAAGTTTAAAAAAATCTGTAGTGTTTTTGTAAAAAGTGTTTGTGTCATCAGAATTTCTCTGCCATTTCAAAACATAGAGTCCTGGTCATATCCTAAACCTATAGAATCTGAAACTCTAAAGATAATTCTTATGAATCTGTGTTAATGAAGCTTTTTGAGTGTTGCTCGTTAAAACTGAAGAACCACTGATCTTCACTTATTCACAACAGAGACCATCTGTTTATCTGCATTGAAAAAGCTAACTGGATTGACACCAAACACCTGTTCTCACGTCTGCCAGATACACTGACCATCCAGCCTGGTTGGATGGCCTCCTATTGGCGATAGCTCTGTCCAGTCCCCCACTGCCTACACAGTCTAATGGGTATTTCTTTTCTCATATATTTGGCTATTACTACTGATACTTAAACTCACTTCTCCAATTAAATTATTATCGTTGCTCTCTCTGTAAATCTTGAGCATCGTATAAAAGATAATAGAACCTTATATTGTTGGGGTTTTTTTTTCCTGATATCATACTGAAAGTTTGTTTGGATTCCAAGGTTTCAATTACCTGTATTTCTACTTTCATTCCTCTGATGTACTTGATCAAGAACACCTTTTTCTTTTCTTTTCTTTTCTTTTGTTTGTTTTGAAAGAGTCTCTGTAATTCAGGCTGGCCTTGAACTCACTATGTGGCCCAGGTTGGCCTTGAACTTGCAAGCATCCTCTTGCCTCAGCCTCCTGAGTGCTGGGATTACTGAAAAGGATCCTTTTTTCTTATATAATACAATAAAACTTGTGATCTCTGCCTAGCACTGTAGTTTTTCTTTTATTCATTTTGCCTCTTTACTGGGGCTCTTGTCTACTTGAGTGATCAGCAATATTTTCATGCCTATTTTACAAATCAAAGTAGGGACATATATCAAAAACATAATTTGTGCTATGGCAATATGTAATTTCTGAGACAAACTCATCCATGTTTCCCTTTCATTCAATTAATACAGCTTATTTTTGATTATTGCTTAAAGATTTTTTTTTATTAAGCATGTACTATGTGCTAGTTCCTCTGTTAAATCATATGAAAAAGTAAATGAAATAAAACCTGAAACTCTGGCCTTCAAGATCTTAGAGGAAAACCTATATAGGAATCGATTTTGTAAGTAATGATTTAATCAATTCTTTACAAAATTCATGTTTTCTTTTCAAAACTCACATTACTTTGCATACTGTGCCTCAGAAAACCTAGGACATTTAGTACCACTGAGAAACTTAAAACACCTCTTTTGCATTTCGAAACACTTGCCAAGCCAAAAGGACATCATAAGTAGACTGAGAGCAGAATATCTGTGCACTGGTAAACTAGTTATCTGTAGGAGCTGCCTTCCTGCTTATATGCTAAGTCACCTGTTCCTTAAAACAATGGTCAGTACAATGCAATGCAGACAGGTAATGATGCTATTGCTGTGATGTTTAATCCATACAGTCCCACTCTCTGCAGGAACCTTCTGCTGAGCAATTCATTTAAGCAGCTACCACTGTACCTGCCGAAGGATGCTGTTGTCCGGTACATATCCCTCTTAGATTTTGCTTAGCAATACTGTGGGTTAGGCAACCCCCAAAATGCCTTTGCAGAGTGGCACTGTTATTGAGGCTGCCCCTTGTTGGGATTTTGCCAAGCAGCACTGCTGGACCCAAATGAGCTTCTAGTGAACTTTCCCTCACTAGTATGTCACAGTAACTCTTTTCTTTCTTGTTAATGCCTAAATAAATCGTATCTACGTGTGTGTATTTTCTTTACTCCTTTGGTAACCTACTTCAGTTCCCCAGCACACCAGGATTATCCATAAGATACCTCTTAACAAACACTTGGATATCAATATATAGAAGAAATGGAATGGGTTGAATCTATGAAGACAGATGTATAAAATTGATTAAATTATTGAATTGGATGAGTTTAGTAGAAAAAGTTAAATCAAGTCACTTACCTCAACCCTGGGACAAGTCAGTGAGGTGAGGTTCTTGAAAAAATGTAAAATATTTATAAGAAAAATAAAAATCTTCAGTATTTTGTTCATATCAATATAATTCAGCAACCTTGTTAAGGGCAGAACAATTTTGGGAAAACACTGATTTGCTGTAAATGATTCTGTAATCAGCAGCATTTTCAATAATTCATTATTCATTCATTCATTCATTCATTCAGTATTCATTTAGTTCCTATTTTACATACTCCCTGATTTACCCAAGCATGCTAGGATAAAACAGTGAGTAAAAGCTCACGTTTTCTCTCCTTAGAGAATTTCTGTTTTTGCTACAGAAACAGTATTACACAGTAACACCAATGTAGCTCTCATATGATGAGAGATTTTCCTATGGAAACACATGGTATGCTGACTGAAAATAAGAATCGATCTGGTCTGGGAGATCTTGGAAAGCTCCTTTGATGACATGATGGCCCTGGGAGGGAAGACAGAAGTGATGGCAAGAGGGCTCTGGGACAGCTTCACACTCAACTACTCTGTTTGCTCCAGGAGGAACAGTGTCTTAATTACTTTCTTCTTGCTGGAACAAAATACACCATACCCATGATTTAAATTTTGGCTAATCATTATAGTCCATGGTCAGAGGCTCTAAGGTGGAATGGCATGGCAGAGGCGCCTGGCAGAGGAAAGGCTGTTCACCTCACAGCGGCCAGGAAGCAGAGCAAGACAGGAGCTGGGAAGGTGGAAATCTCTCCCAGGTCACACTCGCAGTGACCTGTCTCTTGTGACCGCCCCCCCACCAACATCACATTTAACTATCAACTCATAAGTGAACTACAGAAAACTAATGAAGTATAGAAGGCCCCTGTTATACAATTGCCTCCCACAAGCCCCTCATATGAGTGCCTGAAGCTTTGAGGGACATCTAGATAAACCATAACAGAGCATAATTGGGAAAATAAACATCAGAACAATTTAATTTAAAAGATTAATAAGAAAAATCAAGTTTTAGCTCATAGAAAAATGAATCTATCTTTTTTTAAAAAATAGGATTTTAAGTATACTATTTCATAAACAGCGTGGAAAATTTAAACTGGTTAACTTCAAATACAACTACAAATAGCAAGGCAAAACTGCTGCTTTAGATAATAATTTCTTTTTCGGAAATTAGCAATTGCTTCTATGAAATTATAATCAACATCTTTCTTTTAATTTCTAATCCCCAAATAGGTACTGAACTTCTGGAAGGAGCTCCTTCTATGAAATGTAATCCATGGAATAAATTTTATGGCCATCCCGGCCATAAATTTTTAAATGACTTAAATGATAATTAACATTAACAATAGTATAATTCAGCAAAACAGAAATCAGCACAAAATTATTAAGACAAAGCATTGAGTTGCTATTAGTATAGTCTGCATACTTCAACCTATAACAGCAAAAACTTTTTAGAGTAGTAACATTTATTGAATAAGAATCAAGTTATTTTTCTACTTCCTACTTTGGGGTCTCAGATCAAATTAATTAACTTCTCTGGGGCTAACCTATAAAATAAGAAAGGAAAAGCATTAGACTGAAATTAATTCTGAAATGTTAGACAAGATTAAAAAATATCACAATTCCAAAGCTTGCTTCCAATCTTAAGACTAAATTTCTGTTTTTCTTTTTGTCTATCATGTTTCCCAAAACCATGACTACCCAACAATTCAACCTTTCACTTTCCTACTTAGTAATAATGGAAAATTGACTTTGATTTTCATGTAGCCTGAACTTGACTATTACCTTTCAAGAAGACAAATTTACTAAGCAATAGTAATCAATTGTACTGGAAAGACTTGCAAGAGATAGGAATAGAAAACTATGCTTTCTTATTTTAATAAAAAATGTGATTTACTTATAAATGTGAAAACTCCTCCATTTTTGCAAGTCATCACCTGTCAGCCAGCGCAGAGAAAATGTTCATACTCCGTGCCTTCAAACATTAAATACTGCATTTTAGCAAGATAGGTGTGATAAGCAGGCTTTTAAACAAATCTGTCTGAAAGGAAGTAATGGCAATCAAGGAAATATTTTCACCTTTTTGCTTCAGCCACAATGTGTTTAATTATAGAAAAGATAACCAACTCTAGAAGACCAAATAATACCAGTGTATATAAATGTATTTTCTAAGCTTTCCAGGACAGCCCATTCATGACTAGGATAACACCCATTGCATTTTAATTTAGGAGGTACGTTGTGGAAAATAGAGCTGGAAAGAAATTGCTAATGTCAAGGGTTCATCTGCATCTGAACCTCAGAAAAATGATGAGAGGATCCAAATGAAGGCATCTGCAGACTTGGATTACAGAGGATGTTGGTGGAAGCAGAACCGTGAGGAGGGTCTGGTAGGAACTACAGACTTAGAAGTTTAGAAGTAGTTGAAAGTGTACCTTTAGTTGAAAACAACCATGTGTACACATTTGTCTAGGAGCGAAAGAAGAGACAGATACCAATTACTGCCTGTATACAGAACTTCAACAGAAAGAGAAAATAAAACTGCAAGGTAAACAAATACAATATGTAGTATTGTAGCTACTCTCTAATCAAGATAGTTTGATGGCCTTTAATAGTTTTATAGATGATAAGTGGAAAATTAAGCATGCACAAGAATTGTGTTTAAATATCATTGCAGTAATGGTTTCTAAACATAAATCCTCAAGCCAGAACTATATCCTGAACTCCATACTTGTATATTCCAACTGTCTACTTGACATGAGTGACCAACGACTAACATGGACATCTCAAAGTTAACACGTTCTACACTAAACTGATCTGCCCTCCCCAACTGGCTCCATTTATACACAGTTAGTTATTGGCAGCTCCACCCTTCCTGTAACTCAAGTCAACATCTCATAGTTGTTCTTGATGTCTCTATTTTTCTACCATACAATTGTTCGGAAAATCTCTTGGTCTTCACTCTATCTCTACTGGATAGAGCCACCCCCCATCTCTTCAATTAGTAAAACATTCTTCTATTCTCTCCTTCTACTGTCTAGCCTCAGCACTGTAGCCACAGTGATCATTTTAAAGTATGTTATATCATGGCACTCTTCTGATCAAACCTTTCAAATATTTCCTGTTTACCCTCATCATAAAATATTTTTTGAGTTAAATTTATATGGTTGAGAGCGAAATGGTGGTTTCTGAAGTTGAGAGGCAGGAAATAGTGAAAGAAAGGAAAATGTTGGGTAACGGGCACCAAGTTCAAGTTAAACAGGAAGAATAAGTTTTAGTGATCTATTGCATGGTATGGTGGTTGCAGTTAATAATAATAATTTATTGAAATTTTCAAAGATATTAAAACAGTACAAGTCAAATGTGCTCAGTGCCAAGCAATGATCAGTATGTGCTGTGATGAATATGTTAGGTAGTTTAACTTACGTGCTCCACAGCATACACACAGATCACATTACATTGTATCCTTCCAATTCATACAATTGTATGTGTCAAGAAAAGATCAATTTTTAAGAAGACTAAGACTCACAGGGCCCACCTATGGTCATTTCTCTGAAATCTTTTCCTACCATAGGCTCTCAACAATGGTTCTCCCCAAACTGACGTCGTCTTGGTCGTTACTCCAGTGCAGACCTGCACTTTTGCCTCAGGTATTTTCATGGGTGATTTTCCTGAACTGTTTGTTCAAATGTCTTAAATAACTACTTAATAGCTACCTTCTCATTCAGAAGAAAACCATCCTATATAAAATTATAAGCCATATCCTCTCATTCTCTTTTACACTGTTGCACTTTTGTGGGGGAGAACTGAGTAAAATGTCCAGCCCTCTTTTTTATTATTATTTTGGACAATGAGTTCTCTCTAAATGGCTAAACTACCCAGACTGGGCTTGAACTTGTGAATTCCAGACTTCCAAAATACTAGGCATGTACTAGCATGACCACCTTTCACTTTTTATCTATTATGTCTACTACTGATTTTCTACTCCTTTTTCCCACTGATACCAACTTTAGGAATGGGATTGCCCTTAGCTTTGTTTAACAAAATTTCTTCTGTTTGTCTAGAGAAGTGCCTACAACATTTTCCAAGACTCAATAAACATTTGGAAAGAAAGTATAATAATGTATGTATGTGCAAGTAAAGTCTGATCGCTAACTAACACTTACAATGGAAACAAATCATGTAATGAAAAGAAATAAGAAATAGAGGGGCTTTTGAAAAAATGTTGGTCTTGGCATTCAGCAATCTTTTGAAGGCTGTTTCCCAAAACAACCTATTTTAACAACCATTGGGAAGGTTTCAGTCACAAATGAAACAACTTGGCGTGTAATAAAAATGACAGTGTACAAGGTCAGAGTGATAGCTGTTCAGGGAAATTTTAGAGCATCCATGTGCCTTTAGTGGTTTGCTCTGCTTGGATTGGAGACAGATTTTTTAACCTAAATGAGATTATCTTTACTCATGAGAGAAAGGTTGGCAAGAGTTTTGAAGATGCAGTGCTTTTCATAGACAAAAGGTGTGGAGTGGTCCTAGTGATGCCCTCAGTGTCTACCATTGCTGGCTGTGGTACATGTCCCACCTCCAGCAGGGCTTACAGAACCCTCTGCAGGAAAAACATCGTAGAGTGATGTGAGAGGCACAGCCCTAGCGGCTGAACATCTGGAAAGCAAAGGAACCAATCGGTATTTCATTAGACAATTTTGTTTTGCCATCATATGTCTGATACTTTTAGGGAGTCACTAATGTTTGCATTGTGTATTCTATTCTCAAAATAAAAGCAAAAATGTGTACAGGTCCATAAGATTTCAACTTTTTCTAATTTTTTTTTCCATCAAAATTATTCAGGGTATCAGCATGTTTTTTCTTAATTACCTACTGAATCTGAGTAGATCATGAGATATTGAAGATACCTCAAGTGTGAGGATAATTTCTGGACTGAACCTGTGATTTAGCCCCCTATCAATTGTATGATCAGGGGACAAAGACTTTTCCATGAAGTTATTATGTATATCACAAATTAAATGGGCATAATCCTAAGTGAGAGTTCTGTGGGTATTAAATGAGAATTTCTGTGAGACTCTAATGTCTCATAGAAGCTCAAATTCTAATTTTCTTTTTTAGAATTATATAGATAACTTCTTTAGGCAATGCACAGAATTGAATCCAAGCATCTATGATATTATCTATGCTTTGAGATTAGTTTCTATCTAAATGCCTAAGCAGACCAGATATTCAATTTAGGAGTTTTCTAACATCATTTACTAAGTTCTTGAGTGCTTGTCAACTTCTAGGCTTTACTTTACATTTTGAATACTCAGCCACCTTCTTAGGATTCAAATTGTGCATATTACTCCTGAGGTATTTTATTTCATTTAAAAAAAAATTCACAGAAAACAAAAGATGAGCTATTGTTATGCCTGGTTTTGGCCAGAGGGAATAAGACACACAGGTAGCAAATGCTTTTTAGAAATTTCATGATTATCAGGAAGATGACCTTAGGATTCCTCTAGTGTCATATTTTCCATCAGCTCCTGGACTTGTTTTTGGTATAAAACATTAGGAAAGGAGATATTGGTTTCCTAACAAATTTTTCTAAAGTGGAAGAAGAATACCCATGGAGGCATATGTTAAGATGAAGGATGCTAGAGAGTGCAGAATACCACCCCGGAGGCAGGAAAAGTTAAAAACCAAATGAAACTTGCTTTTTTCATTATTCTCAAATTTTACCATTACTTTCAAATAAAATAAGATTTGACCATGCTTGCAAGAGAATGAAGTATCTGTCTTTTAGCAGCAGAATGAACTACCAAGTTCCAGTATTTGAAGGTAAATTTATCGAAGGGAATCCCTGTGTTCATCAAGAGTCTATTAACCATTCACATACACTATCATTTTCAATCATAAGATGACAATGTTCATTAAGTGTGACACTGTAGCCAGGCCCATAGAATTTGACAAAGTGACTTTGCCTTCCTCATGGAATGTTTTTATGGATAAGAGATTGCTTAAGATATATAAAATATATTAGTTCTCATGTGAAAAGAAGTAGAGAAAAAAAAGAAGTAGAGAAAAGGAGTGGTGGGAAACACTGATGTATAAACCTCAAGCTTTGATTCTTTCTTCCCAGCTTAATTGTTCGATTCTCTTGTACACAGGTCTTGGTTACTTTTCACTTGTTGTTGAGACAAAATGCCTGATGCACAAAGTGAAGGAAGGAGACATTTATTTCTTACAGTTTTGGGGGTTTCAGTGCATACATAGCTGGCTCTAAGGCAGGGTGGCATGGCTGAGGGGCAGCCATTCGTGGCAGCTGCAAGTGGCAACCACAAACCACACAAAAACCCACCTCCTTCTCAACCTTACACCACATGTCAGCTTCACCCCTGGGCAGGTGCAGAACTCACACCACCAATCCCAGCACTAGACAACGAGTCAATCACAAATGCTAGATTCAGCTGCTTCCATGACTACATGAGGCTTGTACGGGGCCACCTAGATACAAACCATAACAATGCACCTTAGATTTCTTTGTGAGGCAGAGGGAGAAGCACAATTTGTTTACCCACCTGTCAGTTATCTTCCTTATGCTTGAACATTCCTGTAGGCACAGCAGGACTAGAACACCAAGAATTATATGGCTCAGGGCCACTGCTTTAATGAGGCGGGATTGTGCATAATTTTACCAGAGGAACAAATGCAAATAAAGTCTTTCGCCTAATATGGAGACTGCCTTTTGCTGTGTAGCTATTTATAGGAAACATCTTGCTTTTCTCATCACTAGCTTGTGTTGATAGCTTGTGCTGTTGGTTCCTGGATTTGATGTACCTATTTATGTGTTAGAATAGGTACCATGTATCCCACTTTAGAAGCAATTGCAATCCATTAGAAGTATGAATAGTATAAGAATTTTTTGATAAAACATAAATTTCAAGCAGTTTTTGTTGATCCATAACCTTTGGAATTATTTATATTAATATTAAATATTTTCAAAAATAATATATGTTTGTTCTAAGCTCCTATGATAACTTTTTTTTTCATTTTTTTAAACTTATTTAATAATTGTGGATTTGGCTCCAAAATGCTACCTAGGCATGGGGTAGACACTAGAAGTAAAATGATAATTATATTATCTTTGCCCAAAGGAGGTTTAGAAAAGACTAGTATATGGTGTCTTCTATTATTGCCATGCCTTAGTCTATGGGTCAGATAATTTCATTGTATAGGGTAACTTTCTCCTCCATCATCCTTCTTGAAGGCTGCATCAGAAATCATAGAAAATTACTATGACCTTGCTTCAGGAAAGACCACAGGAACAATATTCCCCTCAACACACACACACATGCACATGCATGCACACATAGGCACAAACACATTAACATGTATACACACCACAGTTCCATCACAGAATAGCCCACATATAATGACTAATATTGGTATAAAATAGCATAGATTTTTTTACCCTTTACGAAAGAGAATTCTGAGATTTCTAATCTCCATTCATTCATTCTCTCTCTCTCTCTCTCTCTCTCTCTCTCTCTCTCTCTCTCTCTCTCTCTCTCCCCTCTTTCTCTCTCTCTCCCAGAATTAAACTCCAGATTCCCACAGTAGTATCTGACTTGGATATCACATTTCATTAGCTGTTCTTCACTCAGTCATTTTCTGATTACTCCACCACAGTGTTTTGGGTTTATCTACCAAATTATTTACTTGCAGTTGAACCATAAACTTTAGAAATTCCTGCTTCTGAGGGATACTAAACCACCCCATGGGAAATACATGAGTAAATAAATAAGAAAAACACATAGCTATTGAACTTACAATAGACATCCATAATGGTACCATACAGATTTTAAACGATACAGAAATGTCGATTACCCTGAGAATCTTAGAAAGCCGCAAAGAGAAGAGATATTTCTCCAAGGAATATTGGTAGTTTGAATAGTGAGAAGTCTGTGTATTTAGCATGGCCCAGCATAGTATGTAGTGAGAAGAGGAAGTTGGAGAAGAAGCCTAGTATCTAGCAGAGAGACTTCTTGTCTTGATGAAGTTAGACATAATGTTTTAGGCATATGGTGATTAATGAATTCTAATTTAATTGATGTTTTAACTAAGTAAAATGGTGACTTGCAGTTGCATTTTAATAAACTTTATCTTGCAACAATAAAAAAAGAGAGACTGGATGACTTCATGGATAAAACAAGAGACGTCATCAGAACAGTGTAAAATCTAAGAAGTCATGAATTTAGAAAGCAGAAACTAAATCAAAGTGAAAATGGGGAAATTAGTAATTAGAGAGAGATCAAGGAGGCATGAATTGAGCTTGGTTACCCAGGGGAGAAGATGCAGTACGGGTGGGCAAAACAACACAGATAACCTCTGCTACTTGTCCTGCGTATGTGTCATTCAGTAATATGAGAACAATTGCGGAGGAAATAGGCAATCATTTATGGAACCGAAAGAAAAAGCTACAAGATAGTGAACTCAGTTTGAAGATGTTGTTATATCTCTGGCATTAGAGATGTGGTGCATTGCAGATGCTACCCAGTACACAAGCACAGGAGGTGAAAAGAGAAGGAATTGAAGTTTGCACACTGTGAGTGTGTATCAATTACTCATTGCTATAGTACCACTTCTGCTGCTACGTAAAGTAAGCTACCTTCTCGTAACTTGGTATGTTGCATGGACCGTTCTTTTCCTTGTTTCACCTGAAATCTCCTATGTATCTGTGTTCAGCCTGGCTAGCTGGAAGGTACTAAATGACTTCTACCGGTTCTGAGTTTTTCTTATGAACATGGCCTTGCATTCTCCTGAATAGCTTTCTTATGTGGTAGACTCAAGGTAGAATTTCAGGAGGCAAAAATAGAAGCCACAATGCTTAAGGTTAAGGCTGTGAACCATGTACAACATCACAGCTAATACTTTTTATTAGTTTAAGCAAGTCCACTGGTGATGTGATGGAGCAACACTGCATCGCAAAAAGAGGCATGGACTGAGAAAAGTGAGACTGAGTAGGTGCCAGTGTCATAAAAGCAACTCCAAGATGATTTTGAAACTTTGGGTGTACCTGCTTCATAAGTAGTAATTAAAGCCAGAAAATAAATGGATTAGGAGCTAATGAGTAGATTCAGAAATAAGGAGCTACAAAAGTAAAACAACAGATGGAAGGGCCAAGGGCCAAGAAAGACAAGTGTGAAAAAGCCTTTCAAAAACAAAGGAGTAGTTAGCTAGGGAGATGCACACCTAAGATCCCAGCACTCTAGGAGGCTACAGAAGGAGATTAGAGCCCAGCACGGGCAACTAGCACGACCTTGTTTCAAGATAAAAATAAAAAGTGACTGGGAATGTAGCTCAATACCAAGGCTCTGAGCTCAATCCCCAACATGCCCCCCCTCAAAAGAGGGGTGTTTAATGCATCAAAAACTACAGCGAGAACTAGTAGTAGAACAAAAGAATAAATTACTGGTAATATAATTAATTGTATAATAAATTAAAATGATAAATCAGCATAGAACAACATGTTTAAGTCAATTAGTGTCTTCTTTATATGGAAAAACAGATTGACAATTTTTAAGATTTATGAATTTGTAGATAAGTATGGTAAGTACAAAAATGTGTTACTTAGATAAAAATCTTAGAAAGACCTGTTCAAAGAATGAAAAAACAGCATACAATCTCAAATGTTAAAGAGGAGCTGGCTTGTCTTTTTTAATGTTAGAAAGGTTATCAAAAATGATTTTTAAATTGTATTATCCACATTTGAAAAAGAAAAATAATATTTTCAGTAATCAAAATTTCTCAAAACCTGGAATCCATACACTTTACAACTATATAAAATTTATGTGGAAGAAAAAACCTTGGATATCTATTTAAACAGATGCAAAGTAGTATATAATGTTGATTCTTTATTTTGTTTTACTTTGTTTTGTTTTGTTTTCCAGCACCAGGGATCAAACTCACAATCTCATGCTTGCCAGGCAGGCACTTACAATGTTGATTCTTTTACAGGAAATTAAATCCAAGTTGGAAGTCCACTATCAGTATTGTATATTTTATGCTTTTTTGTTTTTGAGAGTACTTATTTTAGTTTTTACAGGAGCTCAGTTTTTTTTTCTTTTAAAGCATTAAATTATAAAAATTATCTTCTTAATTGACAAAATTATATGTATTATGTTTCGAGTATACATAAATCAGGGAATGGCTAACTCTAGTAAACAAAAAATGTTACTGCTCCACATAGCTATCATTTAGTGAGTACACTTACCATCCAGTCTCATCTGAATTTTACAAAGTATTCTGTTTGTGGGGGTATAAATTAGTACAGTCATTATGGAGAGTCAACAAAAAAATTTAAATATTCAAAGTGCCATATGATCCATTGATCCACTATTGAGTATACAGCCAAAAGAAATAAAATTACTGTCAGAATTATTTGCATTTCCATGACCTTATTTTTTTATTATTTGCATAAAATTATTCTTTACAGTAACCTTTTTTTTCATCCAAGCAGAGTTGAGACTCTTTCTTCACTTATGCAGTGTCTGGTCTTTCACATACACATTTATAGTTTAAATTTAGTTACTGTGTTAGTCACTTCTCTCTCATTGCTGGGATAAAATACCTGATGCTCAAAATTAAGGAAGGGTAGGTTTATTTAGCTCACAGTTTGTGGAGGTTTCAGTCTATACTCAGCTGGCTCCAAGGCAGGCTGGCTCATGGCAGAGCGCAACAGTTCACGGTGATGGAAGACAACAAAAGCAGCAAAAGCAAAAAGGGAACACATGGAGAGAAGACTCTTTCTGTCCCTTGTATTGTATGTAGGCCACAGCCACTTGGGTGTAGCACTCACACCCATAATCCCAACATTGGACCATGAGTTATTCACAAACTCTAGAAGCCTGCCCCCATGACTGCATGAGGCTTTGGGGGGACATCCAGACACAAACCATAGCAGTCACTTTT
>RJWT010034478.1:0-13673 GCA_004365215.1 Cuniculus paca
AGTAAAGTAAGGCAAGTTATAGAAATAAATGGAAAAAAATAATGTAAGATGAGAATCTATTTGGCATAATCTTTCTTGAAGAATTTATTGGCCTGCCTTTGCCACAATATAGTGTTATTTCCACTCAAAATTTGATCATTCAGTACTACCACTTCTTTATACAGTGTTACCTCAGCTCTTGAATGTTTTGTTTGCAAACAGTTTGGTGCACAAGCTGAGGTGTTAGGCAAAATTTTGTTTTCATTTACAAATTCTGCATCAGGTGACAAACACAACCATGACCATCTTTCCAAACAAACACAAATGGAGCCATATTTTCCAAAATTGTAGGACAAATGAAGTTTGTGAACCAACGTACCACTGTACTGTTGCCACTTTGTCATTGTGTTCTTTAACTTGTTATTTTTTATTTCTGAACAGTAAAGTATATTGAGGGACCAAAAAGTAACCTTGTTGATAGTTAGAAACTTGATCATTTTATTTGTGTGCTATTTTAACAGTATAAAACAAAAGCATTTTAATCAAGCTGAAACCTGCCTTTTATAGTTCTGTGCCTACAAATACACTATAAGTCTAGAATTGACCTAGAAACCTAAAGCCTTTCAATTTTTTGTGTTAGGCAAAAGTTAGAAGCATTTAATTGAAGTTCATGGGCTATAAAGAGAGCTTTAATCTAGTTTACAATCATAAACAGCATTTAATCTTAGACAGATGCCTAACCGGGTATGTAAGGCAGCTGTCAGTCATGCTACATCTCAGTCACTGAACAGAGAAGGCCAGCAAGTGGTGAGCCTCCTATACAGGAAGCTTTGGTAGCACAGGGCTGGAGAGTTTTATCATATTCAAATGTTAGGTGCCTTCATGCACAGTTTGAAATGTGCAAACAACTTTCACCCTATTTCCTCTGTGAAGATGACAGAGGGAAAAATAAAAAGGATTAGGAATTGACTGTGGACACTCAGGTGCTTATTGAGCTTCTAGAAAATAGTGGCACTTAGCTTCCTGGCATGTTTCCAAATCACACTCATTTTATTTATGTTGAGAAAAATGTAGAATTCAAGAGAGTTACAAGCACAAAAGACTTCAAATTGTTGAATTATAAGGTAATCAGTATAGACACAGAAATGAATTTTTGACAAATCTAACCACCTTTGAAATACTCTTCATGTTTAAGCAGTTCCTAAGAGAAAATAGTAAGTGCTGAACAAGTTATTTTAATAATTTAAGATAAATATTTTCAAATAAAGACCAAATGGAAGCTAATATATGTATGTGTATAAACACATTACATGAGGTCTGATAAAAAGTACCATGTGTTTAAATTCTTTTTAAAAAGTATTATAGTAAATGACACATTACCATTGACCTCCTAAAAAAAACATGCCACCTAGCTTCAAACATACTTATGTCCTCATTCATGCTACTTTCTAATGCATTTCTGGAAATTTTTTTCTTTTTTTCCATGAGTGTCTTAGTTACTTTTCTCATTGTTGGGACCAAATAGCCAAAGTCCACAAATTAAAGGAGGGCAGCTTTATTTCAGCTCATAATGTATCAGGTTTCAGTCCATAGTCAGCTGGCTCCAAGGCAGGGCAGTATGGAAGAGGGGCATCCCAGAGGAGAAACAGTACACAGGATGGCAGGAAGGAGGCAGCAAGCAGCCACCTGCTTTTCCTTTTTATCCTACCTAGAATACCAGCCTTTTGGGTGGTGCCACCCAGAACTGTACTATTTTCAATCAGTGGACTAATTTAATACCACACAACCTTAATCCTAGTGTCACACACCGTAGATCCAGGCAGCTCTGAAAAGCCCCACCTGTGAGTATATGAGGCTTTGCTAGGACATCTAGACACAGCCCTAAGTATCTTTAGTTGGTGCCATCCTGACTGCCTTGAAGTCCTGAACTGATTCAAAATGTTTGCCTTTTTCATGGTCATTTGGTTTTGGGGAAGAGCCAGCAGTCGCACAGTGTCGTATTCCATGAATAGGGTAGATGAAGACATCCTATAATATTTTTATGCAACTTCAGCAACATACACTGTATTTTTTTATCATGCCTTTTAAGATGGGTGTGAAAGAGGTCTTCTACAACTGCTTCAAAAAGTGGCAAAAAAGATAGGATAAGTGTATTCGAGTCAGAGGGAATGTTTTGAGGGAAGTTAATGGCAATGTGTCTTTGTAATGATTTCTAAAAATTTAAACATTCACTGCTTTGTTGATTACCTTGTATATATTAATATGCATATTCTTATACAAAATGTTCAGAAAATGCACTTTTTCATGTGTATTTTTATCAGTTCATATGACTCATACAGAATAATGGGTTTTATTGTAGGATTTTCATACATGCATATATAATTATTTGAATTCACCCACTCCCTTAGCTCTTCCTTACCCTCCCTTCTCCCTCTGCTCAAACCATTTCCTCTTCTATACTAATTGCCCTTCAAGAAAGTATACTTTTATTAAAGCAGGAAAGGACAATTGAACAAATGAAAAGATGAAAAACAAGGAAAATCAAGTATAGGGCACAATTCAACCCCTAAATAGCTAGGTAACCCTGACTTCTCTGAGTATTAACTTCTAAGCTATAACCTCTTTCATTTCTGTCTTTTAAGAGTTACCTTTATCTACTTTTGATATCAGTTATTGTAGTTACTGTGTATAATCATCACATGAAATGCCAGTATAAATGTTTTACTTGATTTCTAAGTAAGATATTTAATATTTAACAGATATTAGAGATGAGAAAACAGAAGCTCAGACAGAGAATTGGCTCTGAGCTGCCACCCATACAAATAATAATGTCTAATCTGTAGCTCACATTGGAATCCAGCTTTTCTTATTCCTCTACAGGGGCTCCCACTGGCCCATACCTCTAATGATACTTTCCTGATGATAGAGGATGTGTCTTCCTTAAGTCACTTAGTGGAGATCCAAATACCCAGCCTTATCTTTTTGCCTAAAAATCCATTTTATCATTGGGCAGTAAACTTATGAACAAAACAAACACTACAATTTGAATTTCATTTTCTAGTCTATATTCTAACTAATCTGAAACAGCAACATAGTATGCAGACTTGTCAGTGACCCAAATACATCAGAGCCGTAACACTGCAAATATAGTCAAGTGCATTTATGCTTATTTCTTTAGGTTATCTACATACCTCAGTTGCCTTTTTTGTATCTTCAGTGTCTTATAAACCCAAGAATATTAATTAGTGGCAGGTTATTTATTATAATGCTTTATAACTAATTAAAATTATTGCAGTCCCGGATAAAAAAGAGGTTTTTATTCTAAAATTAATTACTGCTGACAGTGCTATACTTTATTAGTAGGATTATAATTAACATTTCATCTAAAAAAATGTTGTCATGGATTTTTAAAAAGATTTTGCCCAAGTCTAAATACAAAGTCAAATTAAAATGCCACTTTCCAATTCAACAAAGAAGATAAAAATTTTAATAGGCATGATTATCTGTGTATATTTTATATGCTGTGTACCCTGTAATGGATTTTATATGCATTATCTTTACCGTGCAAAACAACCTCAAAAGCTAGGTACTATTCTCTGAATGTATAAGCGAAGAAAGTAGAACATTGAAAAAGTCAAGTAACATTTTTACAATTGATAGCTAGTATGTGATGGAATCAAATGCTAGTAATCTGTGTCAGTTGGATTCAAGGCTACTGTTTTCTCCCAGGAGGCCCCTCTAGCTTTCAGCTGCTTTAGAAATCATGTTGACTTTGACACATAGTTGTGCCATACCTCATTCAAAATCAGTGCCATTTTAGCTAGGATGACTTCCTAGGAATTTTAAAATACACATTTAGAAGTACTTATAGTTGAATCTTGAAACTAGAGATTTTTTGGGGTGGTTTTCAACCCCAAAGTACTGCTATATTTTGGTCCACAAATGCTGCTTCTCACAAACAATTCAGTTCATGAACAGAAGCATTCGGCAAAACTTTGCTTCTGTTCACAAACTCCACATCCAGTGACTGAACTGTATGGGGAAATTTAATTTGGTTCCCCACTGATTTTGTTCACAACTAGAATCACAGAATAAATTAAATTCATGAACCAAAATACAACTGTAAATGTTTGTTGAAGAATAAATGACACATAAATGCTTTTCAGGTTTTTTTTTGTTGTTTAGTATGTATTACTTTGGAAGGTGCATTGGAAGAACACAATAAGAAGACAGGAGATTGGAAACAAAGTCCCAGTTTAAAGGGCTACATCACCTTCACATATTTTTTAATATAGTTAACAGTAATTATTTATTTCACCAAAAAGGTTTCACCTGTGAAAGTGAGAATAACAAACAATAAACTACTGCATGTTATATACATTCCTTAATACTAGTACTTATTAATCTGATTTTTTAAAAAATGCCTTGTAAAATATGGGTGGCTAGAACAAACCATCATAGACTGAGTATGTATAAACAGTTGAAATTTATTTCACATTTCTGGAAACTCTTAAGACCAAAGTGCTGGATGATTTGACATCTGGTAAGCACCTGGTCTCTCTGCTGCCAAAACGGTGCTTGGTACTTTATCCTCCAGAGAGGAGAAGTGCTGTGTTCTCAAGGGCTGCATAGGTTGGTAAAGGAATGGCAAATCCAGTGCTTCAAACTTTTGTTTTATTAAAAGGGCCTGATTCCATGCAGGCTTTCTCCCTTTATAATGCAGTCACTACCTAAATTTCCCACCTCTCAATGCTATCACACTGGCAGTTATGTTTCAATATACAAATTTAAGGAGACACATTTAGAACATAGTAGTCCATTTTAATTTTTCTTATTGGATGGAGCATATGTTTAAAGTTTTAAATGTAAATATATTTACTCATGGCATCTCTTTAATGCATACCTTCTTGAAAGACCCCATATGTTTCTAAAGAACTTTCCTATTAAAGAGTCCTAGGCTCTTCTTGCTTCGGAGCAGCTTTCTCAGACAAGTTTTGGTTTCTTCCTTGTAATGGTTTTATTGAGAGTAACAATAACTACCTCCTTGAAGTAGGAGGAGGATTAAATGAATTAATGTGTGCAAAACCCTCAGAAGAGTGTCTGGCACCAAGAAAATATCTAATAAGTATTAGGAATTATTAAGATTATCATTAGTATTATGAATTTTATTAGTATTGCAACTGGATCCTTTTATCCTCAGAGACTTTCATTTGTATATGATCTATGGAAAAATTAACCATATCCAAATGAGAAAACTGCATGCATTTGGAGTACTCTGTGAAGCAAAAGAAAATATTAGTGCTTGATAAATGGAAACCAGGCCCATAATAGCATTACAAATTTCAACAGGGAAAAGAATGTATTCTTTTAAATGGAAATTCAAAATATATCATCTGCTGTTAGATTTGCATAATAGGAGCAATTCAAAAAATCCAAGTGTAAATATTATAGATGATGTTACAACAACTTGATTATTTTTGAGATGGGCAATTTAGCACCTTAAAATGAGAAAGCTGCTCAAGGGAAATCACCACCCCTAAGATAAATGTAATTTAAAAAAAAAATAAAGAACAGCAGCTACTGAGAAACCTCTGTAACACTGACTCAGCATTTGTTGCTATAGTAGTGCCCTACGTCTTCATCTCTCTTCTGCACGGTACAGTAAGTCTCTACCAATTCATTTAAAACAGCTGTCAGTACATGTTAACATATTCTCCAATTTCACATCATGCCCATACTGTGAAATATCTTTATCTTTTTTTTTTTAGGACATCTTTAGTAGCCAGATATACTTTCAGTAAGTAAAAACCAAAGCAATTCCCCTCCCCAAAGAAACAATATAAAAAATTTAATATAGTCTACCCAACATTCTTCTATAGAATGTTAATTATAGTGAATATAAATGTTCCATATGACAACAAAGCATTCAAATTATTCAACTCAGTAAAAAATTCCTTTGCAGTTGTCATGTATTCTTTCCCACATTGCTTCAATAAATATGATCCCTTTTCTTTATTCTCGCTCCCTTTTGTAGTCACTATTGAATGGTTTGTGGGCACCCAGTATTTGTTTTATTTTGCTCTTGACATTCTATTTCAAGGGCTGAAGAACATTTGTTAGAATATGTAGCACATTAAAAAAAGACTTTTATAAATTCCATCCAATTTTTGGTTGACTTCATTTTCCTCACATTGTTCAGAATATTAGTTACTGGTTTATGTAGATAGCATGGTTCCTTTTGGGTTTTCAGTCTTTCACTTTTCAAGGTAATTGTTTATAATTTTGACACTGTTTAGTCCTTTTATTTCAAGGGTTTTTTTAATTCTTGGTATAGGCTTGCAATAGAGTACATAATAATTACATTCATCTTGGAGAACTTGTTATAGACATATTGCACGTTGATCATTTTTTCAATACATAAAAACATCACTTTGTGGAGCAGTGAACAGACATACTCTTATAGCTTAATGTTTATTTATTAAGTAGCAAAGTAGGTGACATTTAGCTTTGGAAGTCTTGTCTTGGTTACTTTTCTCTTGTTGCTGGGACAAAATACCCGACACCCAAAATGAAGGAAGGAAAGGTTTATTTAGCTTACAGTTTCTGGAGATTTCAGTCCATAATCAGTTGGCTCCAAGGCAGGGTGGCATGGCACTGGGCAACACTTCAAGGCAGCAGCCAGCAAAAGCAGCCAGAAAAAAAAGGGAGAGAACAAGCTACTTCTCTTCCCTTATATTGTAAGCAGGCTACCCTGCTACCAGGGCAGGTGTAGCACTAGCACCACCTCTGTGCCTTCCTCTTGCACAGGCTGAGGATATTTACAAGGTAAGCATCCTGGCTCCCTGCTGAGTCTTTTAGTTAAACTTCTAAACTTCTCCAATTGACACAATGTATCAATCATAACAAGTCTGGAACAATTTCATAGGGTTATTGCATTCTTTGTAGCAACTATCTAATTAGTGCTATTTGGATGTCAAACAAGTGATGTAGGGATTTGTTATTTCTCAGCTCCTACTTTAGCTTGCAACCCAAAAAAGAAAAAAAGGTATTTTTAAGAGATGGCTGCTTGTATTGGTTTTATATTTACTGTTTTTCTCTAGAATCTAATCAAAAGTAAATTATAAAGCTCTAGAAACGAGTATATTTTTGTCAGTATAGTCTTTAGTCATTGGGGTTTTTTTCGTATTTATAGTACATCTATGCATATTAATCTAATGAATCCCTGCCTCATTACTCTGAAGCAGTAGAAAAACTTCTGCCATGTTGGTATCACTCTGCTGTAATAACATAGACACAGGCCGTACATTACCAGGAAGTTGGAAAATAATTACATCTGCTCTGTTAATTTTTCTTTTTAAATATGGAAGCTAGAAAGTCTCTTTCCAGATCTGGAACTACTTTTCATCACTATCTAGGAAAGAGTGAGCTTATTTTATTTCTGCTTATTATATTAGTCATAATAATAATAATACCTACATAGCATTTTAGAAATTCCAAATGCATTGACTCATTTGAGTTTCACAGAGCATTTGCCTAAGGATGGTATAATGGTAATGTTCATATATTTATAATAAGAGACCAAGGATCTGAATGTTTCCTATATACACAGCTCCTACAGGCATATCCAATGCTTGATTCTATCTTATTGCTAGATGAAGCCCTATAATAATTTCATTTTTACTAATAATATAAACTAAGTGTACTACAGTTCTGTGAGTGACTGTAAGGTTTGCTGTAATGGCCCAGGGTTTGTTTTATCTCAGGGCAAAGTACTTCCTAATAAGAAATTAGTTCCTTCTGTTATAAATGCTCATGATTCCCCAACATGTGGGTCTGATCTTATTGTATATTCAGACTTTAACTCATGCACCTTCTCTTCTATACTGATCCCCCAACCACACCCTCACAAAGCAGAGGTATAACCTGTCAGAGGAAGACAAAGAATAATGAAAAAGTGCAAGTTGGGTTCACTCTCCCATGAGCTCACTGTGTTGCTAAGTTGCATACTCACAGAGCAAGACATGCTTTTGAAAAAATTGTTGTATGCTCCACAGAAATATAAAGGAAATTTTCTCTAATATCATTTATATCAGGGGATCCTGTGTCTTCACAAGAAAGGTTTATTTTCTTTAGTATGTTAGAAATGAAATTTTCCTAATTCCAATGCAGACATAGGTGGCTGTTATGTTACAAGGAAAGGAGAAAAAAGATCTGTGTCTTTGGGAATTAAATAAATTTATTCATAAATTGTTAGTAAATTTTTCTGTGTTGTAATTTGTCTGGTGCAAGGAAAGTAGATTTTCTTCTGCATATTGAACGACAAGAAATTCAATGTAGATCTTAGAAAGCGATTGTGTGTGTGTATTGTGTGTATGTTTGTGGGTGTGTGTAAAGGAAGGGACAGAATTTACTAAATAAAAGGTAGCAATTGTGTGGTGTTGGGTCTTGAGTAGATCTGTTTTACAACAGAGAGTAAACTGGATTACCAAAAAAGTTTTTGTCACAGTGTCACTTTATTAAAGATTTTGTAAACTTAAAGGAAATAAACCTAGTACCTGAGTTTGAAGGCACATCATGCGATGGAGCATGATAAGCCCTCTGTGGAGTGTTCCTTCCCACACCTCTGCAGTGCACCAGCCATTTGTCCATTGCATCATAGAGTCTGCCTTCCCGCAAGGCTGCCTCTTACTCATTCCCAGCTCCTGAACTTCAAGGAGAGCTGCTGCTTGTACAGATCTTTTTGTACCACCATTTCCTCTTGTTTTTTTTTTCCATGTTATTTAGTTTTCACCCCACCAGGTTCCAATCAAGATTTGAAGTATCAGTCTCAGTGAAAAATCTCTCAGCACACCAGAGGAGAGAGTGATAGAAATCAGTTTGAAAGAACATCAGAGTGTGTTCCTACTTAATCTGAGAGGTTGAAAGCTTTTGTTCACCTTAAAATATCTTTGCAGAGATTTCCTAGCCCAAGAAGGTTAAGAATACCATAGAGAGTCATCTTATTTTAGAACTCGAAAGGACTTGAGGGAATCAATTTGTCCAACATGCTTTATTTAGCAGATAAGAAATCACAGGCCTGGACAAGTTGAATAACTGACCAAATGTCAAAGAGCAGAGTACTAGTGGCCCTGGACAGGGTTGCTTGTTTTGTGGTCAATTTCTCTAAATTCTTAGCAAGTGCTTAGTATTCTCCCTACTCTCTAAAATGTATACATGATTCTCCCTACCTGTTGTGATACAAAAACACGAACTTTCCTCTTATGATTAATTCCACATTGATGAAATAATTCATGCACTATTTTGGGTCCTACTTTTTCACCTAACATCAAGTTGGAAGGATTATGTGTAAACTTCTTATAATTACAAATACTCTTTTAACAAGAGAAATCTTTTCCAGTCAAATTACCTGCTGACAAAAATAATTTAGTCCACAGAAAAATTGAGTGGACTTTTTTTTTTGTCATTGTTATTTTTAAGAAAGCTACATGGCCCAATTAGTCCTCCACAAATTAATAGAACAAAACCCTTTTTAACCCCACAGTGACAAAACAGCTCAGATAATTTATTCTTTCACATTGCAGCATCCTTTCAAGATTTAAACATTCCTGAATAATTGTTATCATGAATATTATCCTAAAGAGAATACCTTTGTCTTTCCAAAGATCTCCCCCTCCTTATTTTAATATTCAAACATATACAGAAACAATGTCACAAAACCTTGTGCTCTCATTATCACACTTAGATGAAGCGAAAGAGTGTTGTCCTTGCACTTGAACTCATGCTACAGTTTCTAAAATTTTACAGGCCATTAGGGGAATGATTGAGTCTCCAGTTAAAGTCCATGCCAAGGCTTATTTTCCCACCGAAAACTAAGTAGCAGTTGCCAGCAAATAAAACAAGAGCCTAAAAGTTGCATGATTCTGCTAGAATGGGTGTTTGCTTTTGGCTTATTATGTACAAGGATGACAGAAGCACTGGTCTACCAGTTATTCACTTCATCACAACCTTCGTTAATTTTAAAGGATAGGGTTTTACAGTTCTAGGTATAATTAGCCCAAAACACAAAGATTTGGCCTAAACCATATAAGTAACATTTTTAAGTGCCACAAGAAATAACAGCCCATTAACTGATGAAATATAAGACAGTGAGTCATATGGATAAAATATGCAGTTAGAGTCTAGCCTTAGGTTTCATATAAAACTAGAATAATTATTTATGATTTTGGAATTGTTTATATAACTGTGGTTAATTGGAGAATACAACCTGAAAAAAACACATGATAAATCATGAAAGTCTACTGATTTTTATCCACGCAGCAAAGTTAGGAAAGATGAGGTGTTTAGGTCAAAGTTGCTCATTCTTGAACAATGTTATTAAGATGAGTGGCTCCAAGAGACAGTTTCTACACCCGGTCCCATCTCTCCTAAGACTTTACCTATGATTGGTGAAAGCCAAACATCTTTGTCATGATCCTGTTCTTTAATAACTCTTCCCCGTATTGATAACAAATGACAAAAGCAATGAAAACTCAAGCCCTGTACTGTTACTAGGACATTGAAACTTCTCCTTGACTCCAAGAAACAAAAGCAATCAGCTAATGTATTATAATTCTGTATTACTTTGGTCTTATATTTTAAGTTAGATTTCCATCCATTAGAGCCCCAGAGCAATTCAATTAATTCTCATGCACTTCTCTTGGATTAGTAGTGAACTCTAATTACTGTTGCATTAGCAGATGCAAATCATTTTCCAGATAGAATAGGGAATTGAAAATTAAATAAACAAATGTACTTAATTAGATGTCACCTGCCCCCCCACCAAATGAAAGCATTTTGGAGATGCAACCTCCTAGAAAAAGTGTCCTAATCAAGACTTTCTAAGGAAGCATTTCATGGCACCAAAGCACTTGCAAAGACAGCATATTGTGTATTTTCACAGGGTTGGTTGAAAACCCTTTCTAAATATGTTATATTGAAAACCAGGGTCTCAACTGTTTGAAACAGACTGGTATTTAAATTTCACTTCCAGTCTGAGGGTAATATTTTTAGAAGAACAATCCACCACTCTTTCAAAAACCTTCTCTCATTCATCTTTTTACACAGCTTCTTATGTTGGATTATGTAGATACAAGGGTCAGTAGATCCTAGAGTTTCCAGAGAACATAGTTATCTCTCATATCACTGCATTGCAAAGCACTAGAAGAGAGAATTTGCGTGAAGGGTCTTTCTGCCAGTGTGAGTAAAGGAATTTGATGTAAGGAGATTCTTATTTTAGGTGTTATCTACTTATAGACAAGTGTTTAAAGGAAAGAGGAATATTAGCATTATTTTCAGTATGTAAACAGCCTAATAATTAATTTATTGAATATTGACTTTTTGTTTTCAATTTTCTTCCTTTCAAAATCTCAAGTCCAAATTCTCAAAGCATTTGATAATATACTATTGATTCCAGGTGCTTAATCATATTCTTATCTCTGAATTCTTATCCCTGTGAAGTATAATCATTTTTTAATACCAACCCATCCTCCCTCAAAAATTTTCATTATTCAAACTTGAGTCCTATATTTTAAAAAATGTATTACATAATCACTGTTAAAAATCACCAAAGAGGATTGGATGTATCTGATTCCTTTCTTTAGGGATAATTCTCATTCACATCGCCTCTGTGTCCCCAGATGTATTTATTTTAGACACATTTGTTATACTTGATAAGGGAAGAACTGGCACAGTGCCCTGTTGATGCATTTTCCAAGTCATGTTAGCCAGATTTCTCCATTCTGAGGTTTTTCGGTTTTTTTTTTAAGTTTCTCTTAGCACCTGAGTGAGGCCCTTAGCCAGAATTCTTTTTTATCTATTCTTTAATGTTGTTAACTGGTAAATTAAAATATTGAAAGTAGACTTTTCCTGTGTTATAAAAAGGACTCATTCTTGGCCCAGAACCAAATCCTATGGACATCTGAGAGGTATACACTTCCCAGCGGCTGTAACCAAAGGATCTTATTTAAACTGTCTGAATCTACAGTAATTTGGTATAGGGGAGGAATATGATCTTTATCAACAAAGAGCTGCCAGAACCCCAACTGCTTCTTGAGTAGCTATAATAGATGAATAATGCTATGACCAACTGTGCATTTCAGTTTTCGCCCAGAAAGTTTTTCAGCTAATGCTGGTGGTATTCCATTTCCATGTGTTCATCTTGAAGCACAGTTGCTTCCATCTGACTTTCATTACTTTTCTTGAGAATATCAGTTTTACAACTAGAATCCGAAAAGCAGTCAAAGTAATTGCAAGTGGCAGTCAGTGAAATATCACAATTTTTTAGCTTGGGCACATATGTTTCTTTATAAAGGAAAAATTATTTTTCCATAATTCCAAGACACGGTATTTTCCCAGAGCTAGAAAGATTGTGGATGAGTTCTAGTGCTTCCTTCCATAACACGCTGGTATCCCTGCAGTACGTCTTCCATCCTAGAGATAGGCAACTCATTACCACCTCGAAGACTTGTTCCTTTTTATTTAGATTATTTGAAAATGATGCATTGTATCAGAGATAAAGCTCTTCTCTCTATAGTTTCACCCTTCAGAATTGAAAACTTGGGTCTCAGAGTAAATCTAAACTTATCTTCTGATGTTTCAGGTAGTGCATATCCCTGCTCCTTAACTTTTCCTTTGCTGCTATAGAGTTTGTTTTGCTTTCTCATATGGAGCAGCTTTGATTTACTTCATCACACTCGCTGTTCTTGAAAGAAGCTTAGAGTTTACTGTCTTCCTCTTAAAGCTATTGTGCTGAAAAAAAACTAAGATTTCATTCAGTTTTTTAAAATTAGTATATGTATGTATTGCATAATGATTACATTCCTTGTGGAGAGTTGGTATAGGTACATAGCACATCTTGAGTCTGTTTCATCTATTTTCCCTCCTTTTTCTCCGCCATCTCCCTCCATCTCTTGATCCCCTTCCCATTTGAACAAACTCTACTTCCCTGCTTGCTATAATCTTTTATTTTGCTCTTTATTTATAATTTGGGCTTCTCATATATGAGAAACCAGTGATATTTAAGCTTGTGTGTCTGATTTATCTCAGTTAACATTATCGTCTCCAGGTGCATCTATTTTCCTGCAAATAACTCAAATTTATCTTTCTTTATGACAGAGTAGTACTCCATTGTACATAACTACCATATTTTCTTTATCCACTTATCTGTTGATGAACATATAGGCTTCCAAAATTTAGCTATCAGGAATTATGCTACTGATCTCCAATAAAATACAGCTCTGCAATTTACTAAATGTTCTAATTGGGCAAATTATTCCTTTTTGACTAGGCAAATTATTCCTTTTTGGTATGAGTGGTAGCAAAGGTAAGTAAAAGCACATGGTATGATGGTCAAAAAAGACAACAGTCAAGTTAAACCAAAATTAGTATATAATTCTAACCTGGAATAGTACTTGTAAGGGTTTCAAGGGAATCTGGAGGACACAGTGTGCTCCAGGAAGAACTCTATGGAGGCTGTGTGTTTTAGGATAAGGAGGAGACAAGGCAAGTTCTAGGCTGCAGGTGGTGCTGAGGTGGGAGAGCCCTGGTTTCTAACAACCAAAGCAGGTCAGTGTCTAGAGATTAGAAGGTGAGTGGAATAAAATGAGACTAGAGAAGTACAGAGTTTTGTGTACAATATCAGAGAGTTTTAATTTTAT
>RJWT010034479.1:0-13570 GCA_004365215.1 Cuniculus paca
GTAGTACTAGTCAAGGTGTAGGAGGTGGGGAACTAGAGTTAGAAAAAGCAAAATTTGAAAAAATTAATTGATAGGATATGAGAAAGAGGAGAGAAAAGTAGATGGGGGTCCTACTAAGGATGAAAGGAAGTTGATAGTGATAGAAAACAATTCCTGGAAAGAACAAACAGCAAAAAGAAAAGATAAACAGCAAAAACTGGGGATAAAAGAAAGATAAGAAGGAAAAGAAAAATAGGTTGGCAGGGAAATAGATAAAAGACAAAAAAGAAACTAAAAGAAAAGAAAGTGGGAGGCAAACCAGAAAAAGCTCAATAATAAAGATACAAATAATACAAAATAGAAAAACCAAAAAACTTTTAGTCAAAAATACTCTGCTAAAAAATACTCTATTATTGAATGAGTGATTTCTTTCTATGATATGCAGTTTTCCCCAATGGTTACATCTGCCTCAGCTATTAGTACAATATACAACTAGGAAATTCACACAACAATTATTTTTAAAGAAAACTGAAAAGTGTAAAATCTTGAAGAATGTTCCCTGTACTTTTCCATGTTTACATGATTAAATCATAGTTGTATGAATGGGAACCACTTCCAGGATCAGTGTGTGTGTGTGTGTGTGTGTGTGTGTGTGTGTTTGATAATAGAAGAAACACACTTACTAATATGCTCAATGGATTTCTACCAATGCCTTTTCATTCTAACCTAAAAACTACCCAGGCATAAGGATTTTACTGTGATCACAAGCTAGTAACTGAGTTTACAGAGCAAGAAATCAAATTAAGTTCTCACTGACTAAATATCCCCAATTTTGTGGCAGCCACTTTTGCTGATATGTGAATGACATAATGGATAATAATTTTCTTTAGACAGATCTTTGTGTTAAATTTAAGGTGGGAAACTTCTCCCCCAATTGATATAAGCAATGATAAGTTATTAATTTCAGAATCACCAGAAAATATTTTTTATTTATTTTTATTTTAAAGAGAAAAACAATAAAAACAATGATAGAGAATTTCACAACAAGATAATGGGAATTAATAAGGGTTAATATATTGAGTACTTTTATCTTCAAAGTAGTTGTATATGTATATGTATATACATATATGTATATGTATATAGTTTCTTTTCCCTTTTTTCTTTTCTCCTTTCCCCCATTCCAGTTGTTCTTCCTTCTTGAACAGTTTCTTTTGTTTTCACGATATCTATTGTAGATTTTGGATCTTATTTATTCTTTCAGTTTCTTACACTAGGGAGACAATACAATGTTTACATACATGAGTCTTACTTATTTCACTTATGAGCATGGTCTCAAGTTGCATCCATTCACCTATAAAAGCCTCAAGTTTATTCTTCTTTATAGGTGAGTAGTATTCCATTGTATAAAAATACCACATCTCTTTCATTCATTCCTCAGGTGATGGGCATTTGGGCTGTTTCCAAGATTTAGCTATTACAAATAGTGCTGCTATAAACATGGGTGCACGTATATTGCTGTAGTTTGATGCTTTTTATTCTTCTGGGAAAATAGCCAGAAGGAGGATAGATGGGTGGAATGGGATCTCTAATGCTATTTTTTTGAGGAATCTCCACACTGTTTTCCACAGTGGTCATACCAGTCTCTACTCCTACCAACAGTGGAAAAGAGTTCCTTTGTCCACACTGCCCCACCAGCATTTATAACTTGCATCATACATTTATGGTTTTTCAATTCAGTTATTTTACTCAGCACAGTTCCCTGTAGATTCATCCATGTCATTGCATTTACTGATAGTTTTTTTCCTTTTATTTTTGAGTGGTATGGTTGTACCATGGCCTGCCTAACCATTCACTTATTTAAGGATACCTGAGGTGTTTCCAATATTCAGCAGCTATAAATAAAACTACTACAACATTTATGGGTGGGTTTTTTAAAAACATGAACATAAGTCATCATTTCTCTGGAATAAATGTCCAAGAGTGCACAAAATTAGTTGTATGGTAACTGTATATTTTATTTTGCAAGACATTTTTAGCATTTCATTTTTTTCAAAGTTAACTTTTAATGCTTTAGTACAACATATGTTTTTTACACATCCAAAGGTTTATTAGCACTACAAAAATAGAAATGATATCATGAATGGAGGATCTTCGTGAAGTCTAAATGCTATACAATTTTTAAAAATCTGTCAAATACTACAGAAATCACAATATGTAAAAATAATATTACAATCTTTTGATTAATAAACCAAAAGCTCCTCTAAGAAGCTTTCTTCTTTTTCCTATTATCTTTTATTTTGTTCTTTATTTATATGTGGATTTGACAAGAAAACATTTGATATTTAAGCTTGTTTCTGATTCATTTCACTTAATATTATGGTCCCAAGGTGCTTACATTTTTCTAGAAATGACTGATGTTTATACTTATTTATGGCACAGTGGTACTCCATTTTATATAAATGCCATGTTTTCTTTAGCCATTTATCTGTTGGTGGACATATAGGCTGATCTCTGGATTTAGCTATTGTCAATGGTGCTGCTATGAATACATGTATCACAATAATATGTCTTTAACTCTTTTAGGAAGATACCTAAAAGGGAAATAGCTGGGTTAAATGAAACTTAATTTTTTGAGGAATTACCATAGTGATTTAAAATTTTCTCTGGTAACCTGAGCTATTACTTTGAGGGTAACAATGTGCAATATAACAACCATTGTTAAATTTCTATCGTCTTGTTTTGAAATCCTATATTGCCATAGTTTTTTGTTGTTGTTATTGTTGTCATCATTTTGCTTTCATTGCTGTTTTTTGTTTACTTCTTGATTTTTCTGCATTTCTCTTTTTTTTTTTTTTTTTTTTTTTGCGGCACCGGGGATTGAACTCATGACCTTGCGCTTGCAGGGCAGGCGCTTAGACCGCTGAGCTAGATCCCCAGCCCTGTTTTTGAGACAGGGTTTTACTATGCCGTTCAGGCTGGCCTTGAGCTCACATTGTAGCCCAGGCTGGTTTCGAACTCACAACGATCCGCCTGTCTCAGCCTCCCGAGTGCTGGGATTACAGGCGTGAGCCACCACGCCCGGCTTGCATTTCTCTTTAAAATAAAAACAATAAAAATAAATAAAAAATTCCCTGGTTTATTCTAGGAAACAAGGGTGCCCACATGCAGAAGGGGACTCACTACATATATAACAGTGGTATATGTTGGGCTATTTATATTTTCAAAGAATAATACTAATGATTATTTCCAAACAAGTGGTTATACTAGTTTACATTTGGCCAACAATGAGGAAGGGTTATAGTTTATGTTAGTGTTATGCTTAGTTACCTTAATTACTCAGTTATTTGATTTCTTGATGATAGCATGCTCAATGATAGCGTGACTGATGAAAGAATGCTTCCTGGAGTAAGATGGGATCTCAAGTATTGTTTCAGTTCACATTTTCTTAATGGTCTGCAATGTTGAACTTTATTTCATGGATTTATTGGCCATTTGTACTTCTTCTGAAAAGTATCTTTATTTGACTTGCACATTTTTGTTTGGGTCTTTTGTTTTAGGTGAACTCATTTTTTTAGTTCCTTATACATTGTAGATATTAGTGCTCCCTCAAATGAATAGTTGACAAAATTTTTTGTCATTCTGTAGGTTGCTTTTTACTCTATTGTCTGTTAACTTTGTTGTGCAGCTTTTTAATTTGACATAATCCCTTTTTTTGATTCTTGGTATTATTTCTTATACAATTGGGGTTCTATACAAAGTCCTAGCCTATGCCTATGACTTGAAGAGTCTTATCTATTTTATCTTCCACCAGGTTAAGTGTTTCTGTCTTAATATTTAGGTCTTTCATCCATTTTTATTTTAGTTTGCTACATTGTGAGAAATATGGGTCTAGGTTCAGTCTAGTGCATATAGATAGTCAGTTGCCCAGAAACATTGTTTATGGAGGCTATCTTGCCTTTAGCATAAGTTTTTGGGCCCATGTCAATGATCAGGTAGCAGAATGTGACTAGAGATGTTTCTGCATTCTCTATTCTGTTCCACTGATCCACCTGTCTATTTTTGTGCCCGTACACTGCAGCTTTGTAGTATAACATGAAGTTCAGGATTCTGATGATGCCTCTTGCCTTGATCTTGTTGCCCAGGATTGTTTTAAGTACCCTAAGTCTCTTCTTTTTCCATATGAATTTTCAAATTTTTCTATAGTTCTGTGAGAAATGAAGCTGTTATTTTAATTAGGATTGCATTAAATCTGAATATCAATTTTGAAAATATGACCATTTTGACTTTATCGGTTCTGCTTACCAAGGAACAAGGGATATCTTTCAATTTTATGTTCTCTGCAATTTTCTTCTTTCAGACTATTGTAGTTTTGATTTTAAAGAGCTTTTTATTTCCTTTGTTAGATTGATTTCTAATTATTTAATTTTTCTTTATGCTATTGTGGGACGTTTTGTTTCCATAATTTCTTTCTCAGTGAATTTATTATTGCTGTACGGGAATGCTATTGATTTTTCTGTGTTGCCTTTGTATCCTGCTATGCTAGTGGACTTGGTTATTAATTATAGGAGTCTTCTGCTGAAATTTTTTGGGTTTTTCTATGTAGAGGATCATATCATCTGCAAATAATGATAAATTTACTTCTTCCTTATCTATATCATTTTTGTTACTTTCTCTTTCCTTATTGCTCTGACTAATCTTTCAAAGAAGCATATTGAACAGGATTGGTGATAATGGACATCCCTGTCTTGTTCCTTATTTCAGAGAGAGTTTTTTGCTTTTGTCCACTTAATATGATGTTGGCCATTGTCTTGTTATAAGTGACTTTTATTAGATTGAGATAAAGGCCCTCTATACTTATTTCCTTCAGTTTTTTTTTAAATCATGATTTGGTGTTGGATTTTCTGAAAGGCTTTTTCTGTATCGATTGAGGTGATCATATTGTTTTTGTCATTTGTTTTGTTTATATGATATGCATACGATCAACTACCCTGAATTCCTTGGATAAATCCTACTTGACTATGATGTAGAGTCCAGAGTGCTTTATTCTTTCAAAGAACCATCTCTTTAATTCATTGTTTCTTTGTATTGTTTTTTAAGTCTCAATTTCACTGATTTGTGCTCTGATTTTTATGATTTCCTTCATTGTGCTAGTCTGCACTGAGCTCAAACCCCTCAGGAGGTCTCTTTACAGCCTGCTGTCTGTCTACTGCTATCTCCTTTGACCATCTCTCACCCAGCCACTGTGGGAGGGTAACACTGGGAACCTTGAAGTGAGACCATTCTATTACTGGATTCTAGGGTTCTGGGGACTCTTTCTAGAGATTCTCTCTGGGTTCTTCTTGTCCTGAACACAGAATTAGACAAAACAAGTGCAAAAGGTAGTAAGGTTTTACATTTATTTATTTACTTATTTATTTTTGGTGTTGAGAATTGAACTCAGGACCTTCTACTTGCCAGGCAGGTTCTTTGCCACTGAGTTAAATCCCTGGCCCAGGTTTTACATTTATTAAAGGTAGAAGAAGAAACATGGTCTGCAGAGTGAGTGTGGGCCAATTAAGTCTGAAAAGAAGTGTGCTCTATAGGGTGAGAGGAACCCAATATGAAAGAGAGACTGTAGTGGCTACGAGGTTAATGGTAGTCATTTTTGGTATCTCCTTATCCTCAGGCTGCTGTGAGGTTTATTTAGGCTGTCCCTGCTCAAGTTCCACAAGAAGAATTGAAAATAGCATTCTCTGATTGGTCCCAGGAGCAGGGTTTGAAAATTCCTTGTCTGTGCATTTTCTAGATCTCTATTATTGACAGGTCACACCACTTACTCAGCCAATTTACCATGCTCTAATCTCCTGCATCAGTTCACCAGCTGGTCTGAGTTCCAGAGTCAAACGATCAACCCCTTCCTGGAATGGCACCATCCAAGAACTCTTCACAGTATGGCAGGTGCCTGCCCTAATTGGGATCCTTATCTGGCTGTTGCCTGCTGTGTGGAGGGAGTCCCCTCAGAGTAAAACCCTGAACTGTTCCTGCAGATCACAACAACCAAATCCTACCCCTGGAGCCCATGTTGCTGGCCCAGTCCACAACTGCTATTTCTCCCTGGAGCCTCCAAGATTCTCCTTGCTTCTGGAAAGGTAGGCTCCTCTCACCATGAACTAAAAGCCAGGAGCCAGGGAGAGTCCTGACTGTTTTTTGTTTTTTACCTTCTCTGTGTTGTGGGATGTCTTTCAAATTTCTCTGTAGCTTAAAATTTTTCTGTTAGTTCCTTACTGATTTCTGGTTATCTACTTCCCTTTTTCCTTTCTCAAGTTGTTATAATTCAGTGTCTGGATTCTGGAGCTTGGAGAGGCTGAATTTTGCTGCTATTCACCATTCTGCCAGCATAATTATTCCAATTTTGTAAGACGTTGCCATGTTCTTTTACAGAATAGCTATATTATCTGCTTTAACAGTCTTTTGTAGAGTCATTATTTATTTTAACCTAGTCATATTCAAGATCTTGTTAATTATTTCACATGCATCATCTCATTTAATCTTAAAATGCAAATCTCCATTTTAACCATAAGAAAAGTGAGGCCCAGAGAAATTAAGTAATATTTTTAAGGTTATAGAGCTGAGAAGTGGCAGAAAGAACTTGAATCAATGTGGTTCTGATTCCAGAAATTGTATGTACTCCTAACAATGATACTATACTACCTACTCTTTTGGAAAAGATCTCCAAGTAAAGCAGATGGTATGATTTTCAATATGTTGTATAGCAAATAAACATACAGAAAGTTCTTTAGAAGGTATTGGTTTGACATTCAGTCTTCAAAATCCTACTTTGACAACACTGAAAATCTAAGGAACCAGTTCCTAAATTTCTCATAACTTATTGAGTCTCTTATGGTTGAATTAGAATTTATATTTCTAGCGGTTTGCCTAAGGTAGGGTGGGAAGCACATTAAACTATTATCAGAACACCTGAGCTCACGTTCTGGCTTTTTGACTTTCTAGATTTGTATCCTTGAGCAAGTCATTTAATTTCACTGAAACTCAGCTATACTCTCATCTATGAAATGGGGCTGGGCACACATTTCTTGCAAGGATTTTTGTGAAGATTAGATAAGCCAATGATGTGAATATATTTTATAAGCTCTAACTATGTGATTGTAAAAGTTTATTGTTGTCATTATCTGATTATTTTAGGATTGCAGTCATAATGCACAGTACATCTTGGGCACATGAACCAAATGAATTTTTACAATTGTGCCTATATCTAATCTTTTCTTTTCTCTTGAGCTCAACCACTCACTTGACAGTGGGTGGGAGAGTACTAAAATTGTAAATATCCTGATTTGGTAGTTGAAACCAAAGATTAACATAACGTTTTCTTAAGAGAACCAGGTAATAAATGTTTCAGGCTTTGGAAATCACATGGTCTCTCTTGCAGGTATTTGTGACATGTACAGCAGCCACAGACAGTATATAAATGATTGGGAGTAACAAGTTCTAGTAAAACTTTATTTAGAAAAACAGTTGTCAGATTTTGTCCACAGGCCATAGTTTGTCAGTTTCCAATTTAAAAGTTCCATATATATATTATATTTAACATACAAAAATTGTACATTCATGTACTTGTGGGCACAGTGTAATAGACATGTATTTTTTTATAAAAAATGTAGATATATAAATATATATTTTTAAGACTTTTTAACTGACCCATAAGTATGCATATACACATAAATGTATTTGTGGCCACAATATAATACATACATGTATTTTAACATATAATTAGATATAATTTTTGTGTTTGTATATTTTATTTAGGAGAAACATGGAAGAGTAGGGATATTTTAGGCAGTAATAAATTTTTTATCCATTACACTATTGATATTGTCTTTAGACAATAGCCTGGCTTGTAAAGCTATTGACCTACTTCAGGGTCTTTTTGTATATATAAAAGCAAGTATTTTCCATTCATCGTCTTTTCTTTACTTTTCCTTTTGCCATAAATGCTAAGCATTCTGCTGTCTATTCCCAACTGCTCTCCACATGACTGCCTTGAGCAAAATAAGATATAAGTTAAATACTGAAAAAGAAAAAGCAGAAAAGTAAAATAATTTTCAATGTCAGTCAGCTTTTACATGATTTTTTAGCCTTTTGTCAGAGTTGATTTGACTATGGGAGGCAGTAATATATAGTGATTAAAAGCATGAGCTTTGGGTATGGATTGGGAAGCCAAAGTGGAAGCTAAGCCCCCCCACCTGTGAGCCATTCTGAGCATGGTTCAGGGAGAACAAGAAAGAAAGCTAAGCCCTCGCCTGTGAGTCATTAGGTGCACAGATCAGGGAGAACAAAGAAAGACGTTAAGCCCCTGCCTGTGTGCCAGCCGGCATGTGGGCGGGGAGAGAACACCCCTCCCCATGAGCAGCCAGTTGATTAGGAGGAACTGTATTGTTTGATTGACTTTGCAAGCCTAAAACTGAGCAACTATTTAGAGGACAACAATATGCAATATAGTAACTATTGTAGATTTCCTACCATCTTAGGACTGTTTCAATTCATTTTATTACTGTTTTATTCCCTTTAAAATTACACAGAAAAAAAAAACTGAAGAAGTTAGTGGGATCCAAAATGTACACTAGATATTGTGAAGGTGAAAGGGGAGAAAATGTCTAAAAGGGAAGGTGGTAACCATTGTTAATTTCCTATTACCTTGTTTTGAAGTCCTGTATCATTTTAATTGCTTTGTTTGGTTTGGTTTTATTATGTTTTGTTTTGCTAGATTCTATTATGTCTGATGGTATGGCCAGCTATTTTGAAGATAACAAGATATATTATGGCATTCATTGTTGATTTCCTATTATTTTGTTTTGAAGTCCTGTACCACTTTCATTGTTTTGTTTTGATTGGTTTTATTCTGTTTTGTTTGATTTTATTATGTCTTATGGTATGGACAGATATTTTGAAGATAGCATGAGGCATTATGGTAGCCATTGTTGATTTTCTATTATCTTGTTTTGAAGTACTGTATTGCTCTCATTGTTTTGTTTTGATTGGCTTTTTTCTGTTTGATTTTGATTTTATTTTCTTTTAAAATATTAAAAAATTCAAACAAACCAAGATAGTATAAAACCAATCAAACAAAAGAGTGAAAGCATTACAGGCCTTCAAAATGTGTGTCAAGTTATGAACGACTATTTTGAAGAAAACAAGAGACACTATGGTAGCCACTGTTGATTTCCTGTTGTCGCGTTTTGAAGTCCGGTGTTGCTTGCATTGTTCTGTCCTGATCTGCTTTGTTCTGTTTTAGTTTATTTTGTTTTGTTTTATTCTCTTTAAAATAAAAAAATAAAATTTTATTTAAAATTTTAAAAAATGAGCTTTGAAATCATACATAGTGGCTTTTTGTGTTAATATCACTCCCTACTGACTGGATAATCTTGAGATAGTTTTTTAACTTCTCAATGCCTCACTTTCCAAAAAAATATAATAGTGTCTCAAGATCTGACCTTGGCATGCCAACAAAATTCATTTCCTCTATGAGATATGTAGGAGAGATTGTACAAGTTTCAATTGGCATGTATTATTTGCTAGTAGGGAGAAAGAAGAAAAGGAAGATTTCTGATTTTGTTTCTCCTTTCATAAACACACTTTATGTGCCAGAGTAGAAAAGTCAAACTGGAAGTGGAAAAGAAGTGAAGAGAAGATGATACAGAGTGGCTTTCCTTCAGAAATCAAGGCATTCAACTGAAGGTGACCCAGAGCACAGTCATACACTTCTCCCACAACACCTACTCTGCATTCTGGTACCACAACAATCAGAGAAGACTGCTGTGATTTTTGCTCAACATCAGAGCAAACTGGAGACTATAGACCATGTGAAATCCAGGCAGGATAGTTGCACATGGCTATTCTGTGAAAGTATATGAGGAAATACAAGTGGAGAGGGCTTTTGATGTTGCTTTGCAAATTAACTGTTTGCCCAGGGAGAGGTTTGGGGAAGTAAGGAAAGGAGAAAACCATATTGATTTGATGTGTTCCATTAGCTATGTATCTTGAAAGATGAGTGAACAGTTGGTTTTAAAAGGTTGGGCTCTGATTGAGCACTATTTAACTATAGTCAAGAAATAGCATCTTCATTCTTTTTTTCTTTTCGCTTGTACCTAGCATCTGTGTTTTCATTAAAATTGTTTCTGGATCTTTTGAAGTAAGGCTCATCTCCCTGCTCCTTGAAGTAGAAGCAGGAAAAAAGAACTGAAAGAAATGGAAAGTGAAATCTCAAGTATCCAAGGAATTCCAGTCTAACCTTCAGCAGAGTCTAACTACTAAATATATTTTGTTATAAGGGCATAGTGTATAAGCCATGCTGAAAATGGGCTCTACTGTCACAGCTCTATTTATTTATAGCTTCTCTCCACTCAAATGCTGCAGAACAAGTATTCTGACAAGTTGCAAGTCTAATAGATGACACAAAAAGCACATTAGTAAAACTGATTCTAACATGTCAATATTTTCCCAATAGTTATGGAGGTAGTAGAAAAAATTGGGGTTCTTTCCACGTCTAATGAAGTTTAAAATTTAGGAGAGTAGGCAAGGATGAAGTACATGTCTTCCGTCCTAATCAGAATGGCAGGAGTCAGTTAGAGTTAGAGGCTCCAACTGCTATTTAAGTAAATCTATTCTTCTAGCCAGACTCATTGAGTACTCTGATTGCTGTGATTGGGTGGTCTTTGAGACTAGCTTTCTGCCATGATCTTTAAATTTAGTGAGTGATGCATCTTCTAACTAGTAACTAAACAATTCTGTCCAGGCTCTTTAATCATGGCCCTGACTGATCTATCTTTCCCCTTTGATTTTTTCTTTTAGCTAAAGCTGTTCACCACATAGACAGATGGGGCCATACCAGATACATGAGGATGTCAAATAATTAGGATAGCTGCTCAGGTATATACAGTTTTCAGATAGTGAAGGAACATCCAGTTATGCTAATTTTCACAAAATAACTGCTTTTAGAAAGCTTATAGGAAAGGAAATTCTTCTGTTGCATTCCTGAAGCAATGTAAAGCAAGATTAGCCAACCCAGGCAGTGCTTCTGCCCTCTTCTCTTCCCCACTCCTCTCTACAACTACAGTCTTGGAGAATTTTGCAAAACAGCCCAGAAGGCAATATATACCTAAATAGAGGCAGCAATCTGCTTGTTTATTTTTTGTTCCCATTAACTAGCAGCATATTTTATGAACTTCAAGCACAAAAATGTGATTTATCACCTCATACAATGCCAACCTGGTAGAGTACATAGTATACTTTCCAGATATACCTGTGACTTCGAGCTGATACAGGGAATGGTCTCTGGACAATGTCCCATGACCCGAGTTCTAATCTTAGATCACTCATTTAACTTGTGCCCAGGACAAAGCAGACTCTGTTTCTATAGATTCATTTAATACACTAAATAGATTCATTTGGTAAGTGGAGGGTAGGTGAGTTCACAAAAGTACTATTGAGGATATAGTTAATACAAGTGCTTTGGAGAAAATATATAAGTCTTTCTATAAAATTGTTGCATAACTCAGATACTGTGTCTTTCCATGCTTTATTCAATATTTTCAAAAATCCTATGATGCTATTGGTAGGAACAAATTTCCCTCTGATCACTCCATTTGTGTGCTAGGCCAGAGTATGTTGCCTGCATTACATGAAGTGACACTTGCCTCTAGATTTTCTTATAAGAAATATTCTGGTCTCTTTCCCATGTGCTTTGCCTTTCTCTCTTTTGAATGATGTTTCTGAAAATGTGGTCCTTACACCACCTGCCACAGAATCACTTGTTAAAGTGTAAATTCCTAGGCTAATGTCCCAAGATTTACATCTTGGAGATAACAATATGCAATATAACTACTACTGTTAAATTCCTATCATCTCGTTTTGAAATCCTATATAGCCATTGTTTTTGTTGTTGTTGGCTTCCTTTTGTTTTTGTTGTTGTTGCCTTCCTTTTGTTTTTGTTGTTGTTTTTTGTTTGCTTGCTTTTTTATTTTTTCTGTTTAAAAAAAAAAGAGGATCCTGTAATCTGAACTTTCACGTCGGAGTTTGAAACTGGCAGGATTAAGTTTCCTTAGGACAGAGGTAAATTGGTAAATTCAATTTTCTCTTTGTTTTTCAGTATAAAGGTCAGTGTCTAGAAGGCATGCACAAGCTAGCATATGCAAATCCATACTCCTCCTTTTTTTTCTATATGTGTGTGTTGTCTCATTCTGTGCAAACTTGCATATTTGTGGGAAAGGAATGGAATAAAGTTGTACAGTTCTTTTCCTCAGATTAGTACATGTAAACAAATGTCTTCTGTTTTTCTTTTGCCAGTCTTGAACTTTGCAGTCAAAGTTAGAGGCAGACAGGCATGTTTGTGTCAACAGTGGTTCTCAAAGTGTTTTCAACCCAGCAGCATCATCATTGCCTAGGAATTTGTCAGACATTCAAACCTTCAGCACCCTGCCCCTGTTAGGCCTACCCAACAGAAACTGAGGTGCACTCAGCAGTAGGTATTTAACAAGCCCTCTGGGGAATTCTAATGTATGATGAAGTTTAAGAATCACTGCCTTAAAACAGCACTCTTTCTCTAAACCCAGAGGCAGCTAGAATAAAAAAAGGGAGACAATTTGAGCAGGAAAATAAGGGCATCACAATGTAGAATTACTATACTTAATTGTAAAGGTCTTATTTAGGGTATTGTGCTTCGGTAAGGTCAGATCTTTAAGTAGTAATTCTCCTAAAAATGACTATAAATATTATATTTGCACCACATGCATATACACTTACAACACAACCACATATGTATATATGTGCATAAATATATATCTATATATTACATATATATATTTAAATTATATATATATACACACATGCAATTAAAATCCTCCTTAGAATACAATAAGAAAAGGAGCAAAAATATGTAGGCTATAATAAAAATCTGAACAGTAGCTATTGCTAAAGATGCAGGCAAAGGAACGAACTTGAAATATATACAAATCAGCAAGTCCAGATAATATGCATTTGGGGGTCTTGAGGGAAATTGCTAAGCCACTGACAAGAAGAAAATCTGACAAAACCCGCTTGTGTATGCACCATGATTTTTCTTGTCAGCATCCTGTATACTAGTTGTATTCAGGCAGGTGCATTCAATAGACTCTTTTACCCACCACTACCCCACTTCCAACCAAGTAAAGATTACTTTTCTAGATGTAATTGATACTAGAGTTAACTGAATATGCTTTTTAAGGAGTCCTTTTTATAAATAGAGCATCCTCAAAATGGAAGATATAATCCCAGCCTCTGAGGTGTAACATAAGATACATGTTCCTAGTTTCTTCATGGAGCAAGTCAGCCTATAATGGTCTTCAGGTCTTCATGTTGAGATTTAGTATTTTATAATCTGGCAGTAGAACTGGAGAGAGCAAGTGAGGATATTTCCAACAGAAAAGGAATTTGAGATTAAGGCATATTCCATTCTAATGCTTTTTCTCTATCATGGTCTTGACACTAAAGATGTTGAAGCTGATGTTGGGTGCCTACAGGGAAACTTGAAAATGCAAGATACCATTACTCTGGTTCAGGC
>RJWT010034480.1:0-13666 GCA_004365215.1 Cuniculus paca
TTAACACCTTTCATTTATCAAGTGTTTACTCCGCCAGGCACCTTCACCTCACGTGGATGAGCACGCGGAATCCTCATCTCAATCCTTTTAGAAATGAAGAAATTGGAACTCAGAAAGCTTAGGCGATTTATTCCAGGTTCAGCGGCCTGTTAGCAGCAGGGTCAGGACTAAATTCAGGTCTGTCTGAATTTGAAAAGCAATGTTTCTCCACCTTGGCTGTACAACACAAACCCTTGGGGAACTTAAAAAATACTGATGCCTGGGTTCCACCCCTGAGGATTCTGACATAATCAGCCCAAGGTGCAGCCTGAACATTGGGAGTTTTCAAAGCTCCCCAGGTGAGGCAAACATGCAGCCAGGGCTGGCTCCTATGGCCTCCAGGACGGGAAAAGTGTCAGGGAGGCTAAGCTGGGGAGAGCAGGTGTTTACTAATCTAAGTCAGCCAAGCAAGAACCCACAGCCACTATGGAAATCAGTATGGAGATCCCTCCAAAAACCAAAAAATAGAAATTCCGTTTGACCCAGTTATAACTCCTCTGGGTATAGTCCCAAAAGAGTTGAAGATTTCATGCTATAGTGATACATGCTTACCTGTGTTTATAGCAGCACCATTCACAGTAGGTAAGCTCTGGAGACAGTCTTGATTCCTATCACCACATGAATATATGAAGAAAAGGTGATACAGATACACATGGAATATTATTCATCCGTAAAGAAGAATGAAATGATGTCATTCATGGGGAAATGGATGGATCTTCAGATCATAATGTTAAATGAAATAAGTCAGACACAGAAAGGTAGGTTTCTCTCACATGGAAAACCCAAAATGTAAATAAACTAAAGAATACAATAAAGGAGAGATGGTATGAAACAGGGAAGCAGACTTTTTGGAGATGGGGAAGAGAATCAGGAGGAGGATATATATACAGAGCCCACCAAAAGATATGTGCACACTTCAGGAAAAGAAAAATTTGTATAAATATTTTAATACTAATTTTACTGTGACATTATGAAATTGATACAAGTTACCTTTGGCCTCTGCAACTCCAACAGGAGCTCAGAATTCTGGCCATGAGCTCCCAGACATTTTATTAGTACGGTGAGCTGCTGCTCGGGTAACCTTGGTCATTGAGATTGCTGCACATGCATTTTCAGTTTCTTCTCTAAGGGCCGGTGGTGTGGTGGGTTTCCTGCGATATGCAACATCCTCATATGAGGGTTGACATCGTCTGTCAAAGGAACATCATACTATTTTTTTTCCTGAAGTATATATGCATTTATTTGGCAAGACTCTATATATTCCCCCAAATGAATTTAACTATTATGTATCACAAACATACACTAACAAAAACTTAAAAATTAAAAAAAATAACTTGGAGCCAGAAGTGTGTGATGAGGACAAACGCAGGTTCTCCTTAGAATGCCAGAGAGGTGCTGGGGCTTCTATGGAATGTGGGACAGAGGTTTGGTCCAATTACATGGGACTCTCAAGGGATAGGATGAGTCCAGTTGGTATCTGACTTTTATAGACCTTTTACCCATGCCAGACAGAAACTCATTTACAATGGGTCCAAGGTTAAAATAAAAAGCATTTTGTGCCTCATATTTTAAGTTCTGAGGATTAACAGCTGTTAGGGCCAGCCACCACCTCACAGATCTTGCTGTAGAGTCCCCAGTTTTCTGCCCCAGTTGCCCAGCTGCAGTAAGAGGTCTAGTTTGGGGCTGTGTAGTGTTCCCTTTCTCCCAAGCCAAGAGAGCCATTCATGGAAACAAGAGTTGTTATAAATTGTTATGGAATGTGTCTAGACGCCCCCTCAAAGCCTCGTTAACTTTTATTTTATTTTTTTATGAAGAACACAAATCTATATTTGTAAAAAGATTTCAACATTTTTACACATTCATTTTTTTTCTATCAGATTTTATTGGTACATTTTAGCTGAACATAATGATCACATTGGTCATGGAGAATTTGTACCTGTACAAGATATAAATTGATTCTTTTTTGCCCATTCACCTACTTTCCCTTCAACCCCTCCTCCCCTCCTCATTTACAAAAGCTTTATTTCCATTTTTCCTTCTTTTCTCTCTCTCTTTTCTCACTTTTCCCTTCTTTCCTTTCTCCCTCCCTTCTCCTTTCTTCCCATTCCCATTCAAACATTCTTTTCCTATTTTGGTCCTTATTTACACTTGCAGTTTCTCATACCAGAGAAACAATGTGGTATTTACACATGTGTGTCCAATTTATTTCACTTAAAAGTATGGTCTCAAGGTCTCATGCACTTTTAGATGGGGCTGTTTCAGAGGCAGCTGAATCTAGAGTTTGTGACTGATTTGTAGTGCAATGCTGGGATTAAGGGTGCTGGGATTAAGAGTGAGTGAACAGGTCACTGACTGAATTGGCACTGTCCTAATCCCAGCAGTCTGGATAAGATAAAAGGGGCACCAAGAGGCTTGTTTCCCCCTCTTTTGTTCTTGATGCTCTTGCTGTCTTCCACTGCCATGAACTGTTGCCCCTTTGCCATGTACCACCCTGCCTTGGAGCCAGCTGATTATGGACCGAACCCTCTACAAACTGTGAGCTAAATAAACCTTTCCCCCTTTAACTTTGAGTGTTGAGTATTTTGTCTCAGCAATAAGAAAATGAATTAAGACAGAATTGAAATGATCCACCTTTTTATTAAGATGGTGGCCAGTACCTAATCCTTTCCCTGAAAATCACAAAGCTACTGCACTGGCACTGTGTCTGATACTGCAGGGGCATAGAGGAAGCAACTTTAGGAGGGATAAGGGCCTAAGGGACTACTGTGTGGAGGGGGCTAGGGGCAAGCTTCTCAACTTCTTTTTGTGCGGTGCTGGGGATTGAACCCAGGGAATACTGAGCTACACCTTGGCCCTTTTATTTTTTATTTTGAGGTAGGATCTCACTAAGTTGCCCAGACATTCTCCTGGTTCAGCCTCCTGAGAAATTTGGATTACATGTACTACCATGCCCAGCTTCAATTTCTTGATTAATTAATTAATTTATTTAAGACAGGGTCTTGCTATGTAGTCCAAGCTGGCCTCAAACTCACTATGGTTCCCAGGCCAGCCTCAAACCCACATGTATCCTTCTACCTCAGCCTCCCGAGTGCTGGGATTAGAGACATGCACCACTATGCCAGGCTATCTTTTGGATTTTTGAAGAGAAAGGTACACATGGCATATGCCTGCAAGCCCGAGAATTGTTACTTCAAGCTAGAACCCTTCAAGCCCCTCTGACCACACCCCCAAATTTCAGGCAGATTTCATCCAGCCTACTCGGGGTATTGCATTTGTGTGCCAGGTGACACATTCTACCCAGCCCTCCATGTCTGTCCTCACTCCTCATGGGAAGACTCTAGCCCCCTTATCAGATCTGTGGTTTGTGTGGTCCTCCTGTAGTACACTGGACCTTAACCTGAGATCTGACATAAATGTTTCCTGCCATGCATCATCTCAGTATAAGAGAATAAATTGTAGGTAAAAAAAAAAACTCAAAACAAAACAAACAAACAAAACGTCCGGCTCACTTTATATACAGAACAGTCTCTACTTCCCTGACAGAAAACAATAATCTTGCACAGATGTTAAATGTAGTCCCAGCCAAGAAAGAACTCTGTACCCCAAGCTTCTTGCTAAGTAGCTGCATGGCTTATGACTTACTGGTTGGAGGAATTCTGTTGATGTTGACACTAAAATTTCTTTTTTTAAGAGCATTCACATAATGAATAGCAACAAACACTCAAGAGTTCATTTGAAGATTTTCAAACTGGAAGCAACATCATCCTTTACGCCAACGCAGTGTCACAGTGGTGCAAAAGCAACGCTAAAATTGTCTCATCAGGATTCATCAGCTTGAGGATTTTCTGTATTGGAAGGTGGGTGTCAGAAAAGCAAGAAAACCTTGTGTAAGTTGGTATGAATTTGCAAAAGTGGCATAGCCACTATTTATAATCTCTTTTTCTCGGGTGAAACACTGCCTAATCCAAATCCTCTTAATGCAAGGGCTTTGTTTCAGGCAAAAAATGAGCAAGATGGTTTTGTATTAAATCATGATACTTTCCAGCTAGTTGGGTCACCTTAGAACATGGTACCATTCCAAGGCAATGTAAAAATGATGGGAGTGCAAATGAGGTCAACACTCATGTTTGTCCAGTCCAGAATTCTTTTATGGACAGGAAACAAGGAATCTGCATGGAAATTGTCTTCCTTTAGTGTCAGCACCCAAAAGATAGGAGTGTTCAAAACATTCACATTCTTTTAATGGTCCACTGAGTATCTTAAAAATGCATGTGAATATATTTTTTAAATAATCACACGTCAAGTTTGAACAGTCAAGTAATAAAATTGGCCAGAATTGTATTTGCTTGCATGCTCTGGAGTACTGACTGGCTTTGGCTCACTGCTTAATCCTGACATCTGGTTTCCAGATACTGCTGACGTCTTTCTTGACTTTAACATAGTTCTGTCCTATCTTCATCTTTAGCTTCTTGACTCCATTGCTATGAATGTTAACCTTGATGAATAACTAGCTCATTCAACTCCTGTACAGTATAAGAGAGGGTAAAAGGACATTGACAACTTTGGGGGGAATCACTAGGGAATATTTGTTATATATTCTTTAGGTGGCATTTTGGACTTCTTCCCAAGGTTACCCAGCCTTCCCTTCAATTGCTGTGCTCTGGATCTGTGAACTGACTTATATCTGGACTTCTTTTTTCTTGTTTTGGTTTTGAGACAGAGTATATCTTAGTTACTTTTCTCATTGCTGAGACAAGATACCCAGCACTCAAAATTAAAGGGGGAAACATTTATTTAGCTCACAGTTTGTAGAGGTTTCAGTCCATAATCGACTGGCTCCAAGGTAGGGTGGCACATGCCAGAAGGGCATCACAGAGAACAATTCATGGTGCCCACAAGGTAGCAAAAGCAACAAGGGAAGAAGGGAGACAAGCCTCTTTTTGTCCCTTATAATGTATCTAGTCTACTGGGATTAGGGAGGTGCCAATCCAGTCAGTGGATTGATCTACAAATCACCCACCCTTAATCGTAGCATTGTACCATGAATAAGTCACACACTTTAGATTCAGCCACCTCTGCAAAAGCCCCATCTAAAACTGCATGAGGCTTTGGGGGGACATTTAGACACAAACCATAACAGGGTTTTACTATGTAGTTCAGGCTGGCCTTGAACTCACTATGTAGCCCAGACTGGCCTCAAAGTTACAACGATATTCCTGCCTCAGCATTCTGAGTGCTAGGATTACAGCCTTGGGCTACCACACCCAGCCGCTAGAGATGGAGACATTCCTTCTAAGGACACAAATCATGTTGGATTAGGTCCCATCCTAATGACTTCATGGGATTTAAAATACCTTATCTCCATTTTGAGAGTTAGTACTTCAACATATAAATTTAGAGAAGGACACAATTCAACACACAACAAGAGCCATTATGAGAATTACTTCAGTCTTGCCTAGGTCATTTAAATATTATCATCTGGCTTCTGTATTCTGGAATCCTGACACCTACCCCTTGATACCAGGGACCTCAATCCCACCACATCATCTCCTATTAACAGTACTGGTTTGCAGAAAACAACCTTTTCTTGTGTGGGTTGGGGGGGCTGCAAATCCTACTCAGGGCCTGCACGTATTAGACAAGCACTTTCCCACCAAGCCATTGACCTCAGTAAAGTGGGCCAGGGCTGCCCCTTCTCTGTTATACTCAGTGAGTATGGCAAAATCAGCTGTGAAACCACTACAGTATTAGTGGAAAGTTCTAGGAATTCTCAGGGATTCTCAAGAGGAAATCTTGGCCCCTGAAGAACATGAGGATGGGGTGGATGGTCTTTGACTTCACGATGAGGTGGGGCAAGTCCATGAGAAGGTAGTTATTTAAAAGTGAAGTGTTCCTCAAAGACTCATGTAATGAGTGATTGATTCCCAATGCAACAATATTAGGAGCCTACAGAGATGATGGGTTCACAGCTGAGTGGGCTGTTAGGAGGTAGGGTCCATCAAAGGGAGCAGGTCACTTGTCCCCTGCCCCTTCCTTTCTCTCTCTGCTTCCTGGATGCCATAAGGTGAGCAGCTGTCCCACACTACACTCTGCTACAATGATATTTTGGCCTTGTTACAGGCCTGAAAGCAATGGATCCAGCTAAGCAATGGACTGGTACCTCTGAAACCATGAGCCAGAATAAGTCTTTCTTTAAATTGTTAATTTCAGATATTTTGTCACAGTGGGTAAATGCTGGTTAACACAGACGTCTTTGTAGGGCTGACTTAATTGTGCAGTTTCCTACCGAAAACTGATTTGCTCTTCCGTGGATTTGCCCCCATGGACCTTTCTGATGGCTGCACCACTTTCTGCCACTTGTCCAGTGTCCTCTTCATCACCACCCTCTCACTGTCCTTACACTCAAGTTGCCTAGTTTATTCTGTCCCCGACTCTCACTTCAGTGAATCCCCTCTTCTGCATGCCTGGGCCCCTGCCTTGATCCCAACGCCTACCCTCTGTAGCCCACAGACTGCTGAGACCTTGCCCCAGGGCCCAGTGGAGTTTGTCCTCCTCTGCCTGCAGGGACTGTTTCTGGGTTTTAAGGCAGCCAGGAGCATACTGTCACATAACCAAATGAGAGGCATTTAGAATTTACAACCCTTTCGTACTCAGAGAGATGGTGAACCTCATTCTGGGCCCTGGTATTAAAGACTGCAGTAGTACCTGCCCTGCAGCCTGAGTGGACGACTTATTTATTCACTCAAAACCTGGCAAACATTGAATGAACCACCAGGGGGCAACAGTGATTCTGTTTTAGTAAATTACAATTATCTTGATTTTTTCCCCCCTTTACTGTGTACATATATTTTACACAGGCAAGACCGTACACTTGTTCACTCTTTTCTCAACATGAGAAATTAAAAAAAAGCTATGTATACTTGAAGTAAAGATTTTATCTCTGCTTGTCCCTCAGGAGACAATTATATTATCTTATATAAAGGATATTACCAGTACCTCAGACGTTCCACTTGTGTCTCCTTCCAGTCACTGCACAATTAAAATAGTGTTCTGACTTCTTTTTTCCTTTTCTTTCTTTTTTTTTGTTTTTTTTTCTTTGGTTTTGTTTTGTTTTTTGAGACAGGGTCTCTCTATGCAGTTCAGGTTGGCCTTGACTTCACTCTGTAGCCCAGGCTGGCCTTGAACTTGTGGAATCCTCCTGCCTCAGCCTTCCGAGTGCTGGGATTACAGATGTGCGCCACCATGCCTGGCTAGTGTTCTGACTTGTAACACAATAATTCCTCATGTTTTTGGCCTTTATATAAAGCAAATCAAGTGTGAGGCTTTTTTTTTTACTGTTGTTGCATTTTTTATTCTTTTTTGAAGTGTTAGAGTTTGCTAAGCAAGTGCTATACTACTGAGCTACACTCTCAGATGTGTATTCTTTTGTTTTTGTCATCTTTGCTTAATATTATATTTCTGAGACTGACCCATATCTATGTGTGTAACTGTAGCACATTTATCTCCATACTTTGTATTCCATTATGTGATTATATACAGTTCACTCTGTTTTTCATGCGCATTTGGGTAAGTATCCAGTTATTGGGCTATTACAAAGTGTGTTGCTATAGGATTATTGGTGTAGCTCAGTGGAAGCCCTGGTTTCAATCCCCAGTACCAAAAAAAACTCCAGTGTATTGTTTTGAATATTCTCAGAAATACGGACAGGTAAACACATGTACAGATTCCCGTTAGGTAAAGACCTTGGAATAGAGTTGCTCGGTTATAGGAAATGAATTTATTCAGATTTCTCAAACAATTTTTGAAGGTGGTTGCAACCAATTTATACTTGCAACATCAGAGTATGAGAATCCTGGCTGTCCCACACTCTCATAAACCAGTCATTCTAATGGGTTTGTGGTGGGGTCACATTGTGGATTTAATTTGCACTTTCCTGATAAGTAATGAAGTGAAGTACATTTTAATATGTTTGTTGTCATTTAGAAATACTTGCTCAACTAAGCTACCAGCTGGATTTCAAGTAGGACCCATATCGTCTGAAGACTAACATTTAGAACATTTCTTTTTTTAGTCAGGCACCAAAATAGTTAATATTTAAATATCATCATTTACTGAGGTTACGATGTTCTTGGGACTGAGTCACAATTGCACTTCAAAAATTCAGAAAAATGAAAAAGTCATGACCATTTTCAGTTAAGCAGTTGACAACAATTCTACATCAGATTTAATTTTTTTATCAGCCAACAGTACATAATCAGGAAGCAACAAACAAAACCTTATGATTTAAAATTCCTTCACTTTTCTGATTAGTGTTGGTAGCCATGCCATGGAAGCTAGGCTTTTCATGATTAAGGTCAGTTTCACAGCAGGATGGGACTTTTTCTCTAAGAGGAAAAATAAATGCATAAGGATAAATAGCCTTTTACTTTTGCTACTTATCTCTCATCCAAGGACTAACCAAGCCTGACCCTAGTTTTGCTACTTGTAAAATGGAAATATTTTACAGGATGTGAATAAAGAGTACTTTTTCCATTCCTTTTTTTGTGGTTCTGGGTAAGGAAACCAGAGCTTCACGCCCAGGGTTTCACACATACTGGGCAAGTGCTCGTCACTGAGCTATGTAACCTTACCTCGAAAGAGTACTTTTAAATATTCTTTAAAGAAGAAAATTCCCCACAAAAGAAATGTACTGTAAATAAAGAATCTCATGTGTTTATAAAAAAAGAAATACCTGCTCAAGTTTTCTGCCAATGTTTCTACTCTTTTTTACTCTAAAGTTTTGTTTTTATTTTTGCTTTTCAGTGCTGGAGATAGAACCCAGGGGCTCGCACATGCTGGGAAAATCTTTGACTCCTAAGATATGTCCCAGCCCCAGTATTCTTATTTACAGTTATTTTAAAGCAATCTTTATGTACATTGGATACAAATCCTTTTTTGGATTTATGTATTTCAAATATCTTCTCTTAGTTTGTAAATTGGCTTTAACTACTCATGGTGTTTACTGATAAAAGATGCTTATCTCATATAGTATTCATTTATTGAGACTGTCTTGCTATATGGTTCAGGCTGACCTTGAACTTGTAACGATCCTTCTGCCTCAGCCTCCTTCAAGGCTAGTGCATTTTGTTTAAGACATTTTTGTTCATTTCATGATCATGAGTATGACTATCTTTACTTGAAAGCTCTACTGCTTTACTTTAACATTTTGGTCAGGAATTCATCTGGAATTAATTTTTATGTGTCAAGTAAGATAGGGGTCAATCTTTTTTCCTAATTTCGACATCTAACTGATGGAGAACTCTTTATTGAAAAAGATAACTGTTTCTTAGTTCACTATTATATCATTGTAGTGTCATAAATTTGGTTACTCTATCTGTGGGTGTTTCTTTCTGGAAACTATTCAGTTTTCTTGGTCAATTTGTCTAACTTTATATAAATATTACTCTGAGTTTATTGTAGCTTTATAACAGGTCTTGATATCTGCCGTCAGAAGACATCTAAGACAAGATTGCCTTGGGTATTTCTGGCCCTTTCACTTTCCTCATAAATTTTAGAAATAGCCTGATGTGGTGGTGCAAACCTGTAATCCCAGCACTCAGGAGGCTGAGACAGGAGGAACGCCATGAGTTTAAGGCCAGCCTGGGCTACATAACGAGTTCAAAGCCACCCTGAACTACATAACAAGAACCCATCTAAAAAAAATAAAGTTTAGAAATAGCATGTCAATTTTGACGCACACACAAACTGCTGAGTATTTTATTGCTTCTATGTATTTAGGGAGAAATAACACTTTCATAATATTGAGTCTTCCAGTTCACGTTTGTGGTATATATTTCTATGTATTTGCTGCTAGGTTTTATTTTTATTTGGGTATAGTGAAGTCAACACATTATAAGGTGACTGTCATTGAAAAGAGAGTTGATTATAATTCCCACGAGGAAGGGGCAGCCCACACTCGGGGAGTAAGCAACACACCAGGAAGGATTAGAATGGTCAGGAGATAGAAGAGGAGTAAATGGTGGGCAAGAGCCTTTAAGGTGCTTTCCATAGAGAAGAATGGGTAAGGCACAGCAACTGGGTTTGGAATTGACTGGTTTGAATTATTTCATTGGGTTTTGCCCCTAGTGTCTGCTACCTGAGTGTCTGCTTCCTGGTCCTCCTGGGATTTGGACAGGTGGAATTGGGGGTACTCAGTAGAGAGTGATTGGTGGCTGGGCCTGTGACCTCCGGATTGGCTGCTTTGCATTTGAAAAACACCCTCACAGGTGTCTTTTACTCTCTTTAGAAATTTGCCAGCTGGGAGAAGGGTTGTACCTCCAGTGTCAGCAGGGTTTCAGGTGTCAAAGCACCAAAAATACACAATAAAATCTCATAATTAATATTATTTAATTTCAGCAATATTTTGCAGTTTTCAGTGTGACTCTTAAACTTTATAAAATAGTTTTTTGAGACATGGTCTGCTTGTAGTTCAGGCTGGCTTTGAACTATGTAGCCGAGGCTGGCCTTGAACTCCTGGTAATCCTGCCTCAGCCTCCTGAGTGCTGGGACTACAGTCGTGTGCCACCTTGCCCAAGTAGGTCTTATACGTTTTCGACAGGTTTATTTCCAGGTACTTGATAGTTCTTGGTGCTATTATACATATTGTTATTGAGAAATTCAGTTTTATTTTTTACCTGATTGTTTCTGGTATATGTATTATATGTAACCCTATTACTCTGGTCTTGAATAGGATGATTCAGGACCTGAACTATGGTAAAGGGAATTTCTCTTCAATCCTTAGGAAGAGTTTCTTTAAAGGAATTACATCAGCAGCTCAAAAGATATCACACACATAACTTTAGGTTTCGTTCTTATCCAAGAAAGGCTTCCATTTGGTCTAGAGATAAGAGGGCCTTTGTTGAAGTCTCTGTGGCTGCTCCGGCCCTTTGAGGATCTGTTGGCTGTGTCACAGACTCCAGGCTCTGTTTCAAGGCAAGGTGCACTTTTTGTTTCTGTTTTTTGGTTTTTTGAGACAAGGTCTCACTGTGTAGTCTGGGCTGGCCATGAACTTGTGGCAATCCTCCTGCCTCAGCCTCCCAAGTGGTGGGATTACAGGTGTGTGCCACTATGTCCAGCAAGGTGCACTTTTTCCAAGGAACCTTTTGAGGACAATATAGGGCCTGTCCCCTGTGAAAGCTCCTGCTTCCACATCGATGATAAATGGAGGAGCTTCTGGGGGACAGAGGGGTAGGGTGTTACAGAACTTGAACAGTGGTCGAGAGACCTATAACTTCCTTGCTTATAGCTATTAGGTGACATCGAAGAGGATCCATACAGGCGACTTTGGCTTACATTCTATTTTAACTTATAGATCTAGGGAAGGGAGTGGCCTTCTACCTTAAGCATAAGGAGCTGTCTTTAATTCTGGGGCTAGGGCCTGAAGAAAGAAGAAGAGGGTGTAGTGAAAAGAAAGGGTCCCACACCATATCCTCAAATCTTTCTCAGGTACTCGTGTTCTTAAGTAGGGGCTGGGGGAAGTTCACAAATGCTCTCCTTGCTTCTAGCTGGATGTGCCAAGGCTCACGACAATCCATACTCACACAGGGCCTGGTTCCAGAATCCTTAGAGACCGGGTTAATGGTGGCAAACCACTGTGCCACTGTGGGCTGTTTGTATCATTGAAAGCTCCAAAAGGTTCACCATCACTGGACTAGGTGGCCTCTGAGCGAGGACATCACCTTTAATTTCTACCCTAAATCTGGGGTAGAAATGGCCTAGGCAAGAAAGCAAGGGCACCCTGAATCCAAGGATGCTCAGGTGATCTTGCTTCCCTCTCTCTCTTGACTACAGAATCCAAGTGTATCAGTTTGCTAGTGTATCAGTTCCCTAACAAAGCACTACAGACTGGGCACCTTAAATGATGGAATTTACTGCCTCACAGTTCTGGAGTCCTGAATCCCCACATCAAGGTGTCAGCAAGATTGGCCTCTCCTAAGGCCTCTCCCCTTGGCTTGCAGAGGGGCATCTTTTCTCTGCATCTTCTCTCTGCATCTTCTCTCTGCATGTGTCTGCATCCTAATGTTTTCTTATAAGGACATGAGTCACCAGCTAGGCCCACCCTCTTAAAATTTACTTCTTTAAAAGTCCCATCTCCAAATAGAGTCACATTCTGGGATACTGGGGGTTAAGACTTCAACATACCAGTTGAAGGTGACACAATTCAAACGTTTTATTTATTTATTTATTTTACAATTCAACCTTTAACAATAGGGATATAATCAGTCCATGCAAAAGGAATTCAAAGGAAACTGATCTTTGCAAATACCTGAAATTTTGGTTCAGTGAACCTGGTATAGGTTTAAAATCAAAGATGCTGTATACCTGGATTCTGTAGTATTCTAGCCTCAGTTTCCCCACATACTTTGTAGTTTTTTTTCTTTTATCCTTTCCATCGAAAGACTCTTGTCCTATGTTGCTTGTATTGTTCTGTTCGAATCTGCTTTGTTCTGTTCTGTTTTGTTTTGTTTTATTCTCTTTAAAATAAAACAAACAAACAAAAAAAAAAAGACCCTTGATGCTGGGTGTGGTGGTGCACACCTGTAATCCCAGTTCTTGGGAGGCTGAGGCAGGAGGATTGCGGTGAGTTCTAGGCCAGCCTGGGCCACAAAGTGAGTTCAAGGCCAGCCTAAAGTACATAGTGAAACCCTTTCTCAAAAAGACAAAAAACTGCGACGAATATGATCAGTATGTGTATCTAAAATGTACTAATGAAATCTGATTGAAGAAAAAAAAGATTTGTTGACTTGTTTTCATTAAACTATCTAAACTGAGTTAGCTTTGGAGGAGGAAGTATTTTTGTTTAGATTTTATAATTCTTTTGTAGAAACTTCTGATACTCTACAAGAAATTTATCTATTTTATCCAGGATGACTTTTTTGTATAATGTTGTCCATCATATCCTCTTATTTTCTTTTTTATATATATTTTTTTACCCCAGATGATCTTGTATTTTATTAGAAGTGTCAAATGTCTCTCAGTATTGATTTACTACATTTACGTATTCCACAAAATAAATGCTATTATAAAATACAGTAATTCATATCAGATGTAATGAAAAGTGTAGATGATTGAACTACACCCAATAGGAAATGTTTTGATTGTTGTCATCCAACCCTTTTAATACCCGCTTCCAGTGTTACAGACAAACTTGCTCTTCTTTGAAATGTGCTGTCCAATGCTTTTCTGTTTCTGTCACAGTAGCTATAAATAGTTGCTTAAAGATATCCTTATCTAAATTCCTGCCAATCGGGACCAACTGATAGGTTCTGTCAGTGTCATCTTTCCAGCCAGTGACAGTTCTTCCAGATTGCAGGGCCGTGGATGCCTTTGATATACATAGCCCTTTTAACCCCCTCTGGCCTCCTTGCAGTGATCGTCCTTGTTTCTTGTGATCTTTTCCCATGGCAGATTCTTTTTTTTTAATTTTTAAAAATTTTTTATTTTAAAGAGAATAGAACAAAACAAAACAAAGCAAAACAAAACAGAATAGAGTCAAACATAATATAGCATTTCAGAACAGAACACTGAAAGCAATACAGGTTTTCAAAACATAACAACAGGAGATTAGCCATGGTTACCCTTGTGTCTC
>RJWT010034481.1:0-13683 GCA_004365215.1 Cuniculus paca
CCCGCCTAAAACAGAAAGAAATCCAGTTTCCCTTGGCGACACAGGGCTGTGGTTATGGCTTAGTCACTGTCTGTATCTGATGCACAACGGGGCTGCAGAAGGGGAGGATCGGGGCGCCTGGACATCCAAAGGCCCCCCAATGCCAAATCTCATGTTCTAGTTTTCTCCTCCGTGTCTCTTCCTTCCCTGACCAGCTGCCCTCATTTCCTCCACCTCTCACTTGCTATTTCTAATCTTCCATGAACTGGGAAATCAGATAAGCCTGTTTCCTAGAACTGGGAAATTCGCCCAGCTTGCGTACTGGAACTCGGGGCCTGACGTAACGTTTTACGAGCCAAGTGAATAAACTCCAGGGCCCACTTGGCTAGGAGTTTGAATGCTTTGGGATGCAAATAACTGGAACTCTTGCCTCATCAAGGCCTCAGTAAAGACCTTCATTGTCTCCCAGTGCTGTCTGGACGTGGTACTTTCAGCTTTGTTCTAGTCCTAGGTGATTCCATCAGCTCTGTCTTCTATGTTGGCGTCCTTCTCCATCTGATGCCAATATGGCTACTGTGGCTCCAGAAACACTTCCAAGGAAGGACAGATAACATCAACTTCTGTGTCTCACTTTGGGGAGAAGCAAATGCTTTCCAAAGGTGCCCCAACTGACTTCCCCTACAGGCCCATAATTGCCCTTTCCTGACCTGGCCACTCCCTACATGTGTAAACATGGCATAATTGACTTGGACTCATTAGCACCCATTCTAGACCACATTGGAATACTCATGAGAAAATGAAGGGGAAGGTGGACACCAGGGAGCAAGCAGCAGTGTGTGCCAAATTGGAATTGTCTGCTTTTGATTTTTTAAAAAAAGTTTTTCTAAATTTGAAACTGTGCCTATAATTAGTTCACATTTGGAACAGATCCTCTTTAGAAAATGAAGTATTGTTTTAAGATAAAATCCACTGGTAACCGGGGACATTTAGTGAAAATTACTTTGTTGTAAATGTATAGGAGGAAATGGAGGCGAAGTTTGCTATTGATTCTGTGTCGATGATGTATTAACACTCGAGCGGTTCAGAACTATGCAGTTCGTGACTAGGAAAATGCTGGAGGGTGGATCTGCAGAGAAAGAAGAGTGACAGAGACGACCAGCTTTTCACAAAGCCAGATGCCCTTCAAACAGCCATAATCAAGTGTATTGAGGGACAGTAATGTCCCAGCAACAAATACAAGGTAAGATAAAAAAAAATGGTGAATATTTAGATTTAAAAATTGTATTACTGCTCTCTGCTCTTTATGCATGTCTGCTTGCTACGTGAGTCACTTCCCCATTTGTCCCTGATTTAATCAATTTTCCCTGTGCAATTAATCTTATTGGTTGGCCATAGTTCTGTCCCACTTCATGCCCACCTCGTGAGTTCCCATGTTTCCCCCATCTTAGACCTGCCTCACTTCATTGGTTGTGCTCTATAAAATCCCTAGGAGTGATGGGGTCCTTGGCAACCCACTCGGGACCTCTTCTGTCTCTCTCTTAGACAGAAGTTTTCTTTCTCTCAATAAATATATTCTGCTCTTAAAAACAAAATTGTATCAAAAAAAAAAAAAGCAACATTAATACCCCTCAAAATACTCCTCACTTCCAACACACGCCATCCTTGCCGGTTTCCAAAGCCATCCTGGAAATCTTCTTTCAAGAATGTCTTTAGTTGCAGATAGCTGTCTCCATGGACTGAATCAACTTAAAATGTTCGCCTTTCCTGGTCATTTTGACTTTGAGGCAGAGCCAGAAGTCATGCAGCCAAATCTAGTGAAGAGGGCGGCTGAAGACATGGTGTAACATTTTTATGGGGCTGCATGGCACTCAGCAGCAGCCGTCACTGTGTTCTTTATCATGTCTTGTAGGTATCTGTGAAAGAGGACTTCAGAAGTGCTTCAGAAAGTGTCAAGAATGCTGGGATAAGTATGTTAAAATTAAGGAGGAACATTTTGAGGGGGATCTATAGTGAATTTTTTTACAAAAATAAATTTTAAAAATCTAAACACTATATGTTTTGATTATCCTTGTTACTTTCCTCTTAGAGTACAGTCACTTCAGGTTTAAGTGAGATTATAAAATTCTAGTGAGAATATACTGTTCTAGGATTAGAATCAGGCAGAAAGTATCAGTTTCAGTCAGCAGGATTCCTGCCCTCCCCAGACTTAGCACACAAATGCACTAACTAATCATACAAAGTAGTTGAAGGGGGAGAAGTTTGACTTGTGTTCCAGTTTCCGTTTGACTGTATTTCTACCAGTCACATGCTATGCAGTAGAGCATAGTGCACAATGCAAGGAGCTCTTGCTCATTCCCAAGAGACTCCAGTGTCCCGTCACACTCCATGGTAAAGAGTCCAGAGGCAGAGTGGCCCAGGGGACCCGCGGTGGAAGGAAGCATCCTGTTTGCACCGCATTTTTGGACTCAGTGAATCATCAGCATATCAAGCCCTGACTGGAAACGCTGAGATATTTCCAGTTTCACAAATTACATCAGATATTTGGCGGAAAACAATTTAGCCAAATGGAATTTCACCAAATATAACTGACCAAATATAAAACATTTATAGTTGAGTTTAAAAATTGTTTTTAAAGTAATTTGGTCAGTAGACCAACTGGCATGAATAATATTTAAATGAAATGAGTAAACATAATCATTGGATCTTTCAGTGTTGGTAACTCTGGTATATGTATATGAAATATGTATGGTATACAGTGGGAGGTAGGTTTAGAGCTCTCTGCATATCTTATTTTTGTTGAAATATAATTGTTTCTTTTTGGTTTTTTGGCGCTAAGGCTCAAACCCAGGGCCTCACACAGGTAAGGCAAGCACACTATCTTTTTTTGTTTTGCCAATTATTTATGTTCTTTGCGTCTTGTTGCCAAATCACTCTTGAAAGGATCTTTGGAAGATTTCGGGTCATCTTCTCAATGCCACCCTGACTGAAACGTCTCTTAGTCACTTCCAACCCATTTGTCCTGAGGCACACAGCACCTGGGTGTTCCAGTTAGTGACATACTATAGGCCGTGTTCCGAAGAAGTATTTCAGGCAGTTCTCAGAAATATATTTAATAGAGCAAAGTGAAAGATAAAGGAATCCAGTTGAAGAGTATTTAGGAATTAGTTAAAAAGAAAAGGTTCAGCAAACATATTCTAAAATATAAACAGGATTGGAAAGAAGTCTTTTTTCCCAAGTTAAGAGAAATTAAAGTATACACAGAGAATGAGGGAGGGAGACAGACAGGAGAGAGAGAGAAATATGAGAATTAATACAGCAGGATGTGCTGTAGGGGTTTACAATTACTATAGTTGAGTTATGCCAAAGTAAAAAAGAAATGTGATTATTATAAGAACCATACTGCTGTCTGAGAAAATAGAAATATCCATTAAAGAAGAGAAGCAAAAGGTTCCCTGCAGTTAAATCTAAGACAATTTTTTCCTGAAGTTTTCCCAACATGGAGAGAAGTGATAGAAGTGATAAATACTCAACAGCACATTAACTCTAAATAAAATAATGTCCTGAAGAAGTGTGCTGGATATAGGACCCTGGATAGGTGGGTAGGAAAGGCAAAGTATTGATTTTAGTATTCACTTGAGATCGCAGAAGTATGCTTTAAACAATTTTCTCTTTAAATGACAAAAAAAAAAACCCCATTGAGGGAAGGGGTAAAGGATGTTTTAGGAAATATTAGCCTGTCTGCTTTGACAGCTTTAAATCATTAAATGCTAGGGAAGACAAGCTAAGGTGATAGACCAAGATTTCACAGCTGTTAGCCAAGGCTAAAACACAAAAGACTCAAGGTAGGTAAGTTTTAAAAAGAAGAGGAGAAAGCGTTCTTGAGATATGGACACAGGTGTATGGGCAAATACCACCAACTGCCTTCTTTATTTCAGTCAGTAAACAAGGGGAGTAGAGGCCCAGGCTTCCCAAGTAAGGTCAAAAAGCAGCACAAGTCGGACGGTGTGTTTGCCTTCTCTTTCTATCGTTCTCCTCCTCCAGCCCTTCTTGTACCCAGGCGGATGGAAACTGTCCTGCTTCCACCCCTGACATCCTGGCACGTCTCAAAGAAGGATGCTTTGGATGGGCAATCCTACAGCCTAGGATGAGAGCTAAACCCCAGAGGGCGTGGAAGCCAGCGTGGCCCAGTGAGGGTACCTGAGCTTCAGCTGGGACAGAGATGAAGACCCATGGCCCCCTTTCCTGGACCCAGTTCTCTTCTCAGGGCCTGCTACTCATGATGGAGGCAGGAGAGAGAGCCTGTTCCCATGTTTGGCTCACAGCGCTCTCCTGCTATTTCCCCCAAGTCTGCCCTTTCCTTGGCATCATTACCCTCTAGTATAAAGGAGTTTTGGAACCAACCCTTTATGAGGCTGATGGAGGGAAATACTAGCGCTGGAGGGATTGGAAGTGATGGGGTATTATATAATGGTCCAAGTGCTTGTAGCAGTACCAGGATGGCCTAGCCACCCTGGGTACAGGTCACCTAGCACAGCTACCTGCCTTCTGCCTCCCCCTCTCCCTTCTCTTACCTTCGCTGTGCTCAAGACGCTGGGAATGCAAGACTCACTCTTACCACCACTTCTTCTCCAGCCCCTGCCTCCGCCTGTTCTGAGGTCTTCCTCTCACCACTATCCTGCCAGCCCATGCCTGGTAGAAAGCCTTCCCATCGTGGATTGTTGTTAGTTTATGTAGAGTCCCTTCAAACCCTCCTGAGCTCATAGGCAGGGCTTTGGGGAGGCGCTTGGATCATGGAAGCAAGATACCCATCAGTGAATTCACCCACTGATGAGTTTACCGCTAACTGTGATTTGGAAGGTGAAACTTGGTTGGAGGAGGTAGATTACTGAGGACATGGCTTGGAAGGGCCTAGCTCCTTCCGCTTCCCTTGATCTCTCTGTCTGCTTCCTAGTACCATGTCATCAGCTCTTTCTCCTCTGCAATGCCGCTTCTGCCACGCCCCACTGCCTTGGAACCAGCTATGAACTGAAACTTCTACAGTGAATCAAAATAAGCCTCTTCTTCCTTAACTTGTGAGTGTCAAGTATAATGTCTCAGTGAACAGAGAGTGACAAAGATAGATTCTGGCATTACAGAAGTGAAGTAGTTGCTGTGATATTACAAAACTTTGCCATTCAGAAGCCTTTGCAACTGGCTTGAGGAGGAGTCTGGAAAGTTTCAGAGTTGTGGACTAGAGAAGCAGCACTAGAATGCTGTGAGCTGAGTTTGATGGGAAATTCTGGTTGGAACTCTGAAGACCAACCAGAACAGTAATGCAGTTAGACAAGACCAGGCTCAGGAAGTTTCAACTGGGAAGAAGGACGGCATTGGCAGATGGACTCCAGGATTCCAGTTCACCATCCTCAGCCATCCAGGTACTCAATGGCCTCTGAAACTATTGGAAGATGAAAAAGTGTTTTGTTACTGGGCCCACTGATGGCAGACCTTGTCATCATCCACATGATGCTGGTTTTACAAGCATGCAGAATGCAAGAGTTGGGTCAGGAAAACTTCCACCCAGATTTCAGAAGAAAGCCTGAGATATCACCCAGTGTGCCCCCTGAGAATGCACTGTGAGAGTGAAGCCAAAAGTTAGGGGGAGACCTCATGATGTTGGAGAATGCAGTAACTCTGAAGGTCTGAGGAAAGCTGCAGGAGTGTGCAAAGCCCACCCAAGAAAGAAGCCATGAGGGTCACAACCCCAGGCAATATTGTAGGGTCAGGACCATCAAGCCTTTTGGAGTTGACATCTTGCCCCAGAATGCTCTGGGTGCTGGATGAGGAACTATGAGATTTAATGTTTGATACACCTGGAACTGTGCTACACCAGTCCACTAGGCATTTTTTATTAAAGTTAACACCACAATTATCACAGCAATCATCATTCAGCCTGCAGAGACTTGGTCCCAGTTCTATGAAAAGTATTTATTTAATTTGGCTTGACATAGTCTAATGATTGCCCCCTCCATCCACTTGCCTCATGGCTCCTCTGTTGTGCTTTGGACCTGCAATGTCTCCCAAAGCCTCCTGTGCTTAGAGGCAGGGCTATGGAAGGTGACTGGAGTTCAGGGTGCTAGAGTTAGGAGGTGGGGCCTGCTTGGAGGTGAGTCACTGGGGTGTGACCTCAAAGGATGTATCTCCCTCCCCAGTCCTCCCTTCCCTTTTTGTTTCCTGGCTGTCAAGACATAAGCAGCTCTCCTCTGTCCAGAGCCTTCCCCCATGCCACTTCTGCATTTGAGCCTGCCAGTCATGCATGGGCTAAAACTTCTGAAAGCATGAGCCCAAATAAACCTGTCCTCCTTCAAATCATGGGTGTTGGGTATTTTGCCTCAGCATCAAGGAAAGTGACTAACAGCTCCTTGTTTTCACATTTGGGGGATTTGATGTGTATAATGTATTTGAAGGCAAAGGGTGAAGGGGAGGAAGTGTAAGAGCAGGTAATAAGGGGGTGAACATAATTTCACTTTTAGAAAATGCATCTCCTTCCATGGTGGTGAGCCTATGCAAAGTCTCCAGGTCCCAGCCATTTTTAATAGCCTCGTAACATGAAAAGAGAGGAAAGAATCTCACCAGCCTGGGGACCCTCTGCTTTTGTGTCACAGACTCCTCTTCCCTTTCCTTCCCCCTCATCCACACACCATCATTTTTGTCATATAATGAAGATGGAGTTGCTTATGACTTAATCACTCACTCAGCAACTACTGAGTGACTATCCACTGGGTTCCAGGCATTTCCGGGCAGTCATAATAGAAAGGTAGCTATAAATCACCAGGAAAATGCAAATCAGAATCACAAGATATCACTTCGCACCTGTTAAGATGGGTATTATTTTAAAAAATCAATCTGGAGAGTCCTCAAAAAACTAAAACTAGAAATTCCACTTGACCTAGCTATTCCCTATCTAGGCATCTTCCTGAAAAAGTTAAGGCATCATATTACAGTGGTACATGTGTATCCATGTTTACAGCAGTATAATCCTTAACAGCTAAATCTTGAAAGTGGCCTATATGTCCATCAGCAGATGAATGATAAAGAAAATGTACAAAATAAGCTAGGGATTTAGCTCAGTGGTTCAAGGGCTTGAGTAGTAAGTGTGAAGTCATGAGTTCGATCCCCAGTATCCAAAAAAAAAAAAAAAAGAACAGAAAGAAAGAAAGAGAAAAAAAGAGAAAGAAAGGAAATGTAGAAAATAGACTACCACTCTACCATAGAGAAGGATAAACTTGAGTCATTTGTAGAATGAGTGCATCTTGAGACCATGATGTTAAGTGAAATAAGTCAGACACACAAGCTTAAATAGCTCATGATTTCTTCTCTATGAGAAACCCAAATCACGAATAAAGAGCAAAATAAAGATAGATAATAGGAGGTATGAAGGCAGAGCTTTCTCAGATGGGAGGGGGATCAAGAGACAGAGGGAGAGGAGGGAATGGGGATGAAAAAAGGAATGACAATGTGTTATGTGCATGTACCAACTCCACACAAGAAAAGTAACTCCACAAAGGAAAGTAATGGAGAGTAAGCGTGCACTATTAAGATTAATTTATTAATTAATAAGTGTTACCAAGACTATGGAGAAATTGGAACCCTTGTACATTATTAGTGGGAAGTTACGATAGCATGGCTACTATGGTGAACAGTATGGAGGTTTTGCAAAAAATTAAAAATAGAATTACCATAATCCAGCAATCTCACTTCTGCAGATGGAGTCAGAACAAGTGAAATCAGGATCTTAAAGAGGCAGCTGTGCTCCTGGGTTCCCTGCAGTAACACTCGATAGTCAAGATACAGAGATGACATAAACGTCCACCAGTGGATGAGTGGATAAAGAGACCATGGTGGATACATACAATGAAATATTGTTCAGCATTAAAAAGAGGGAAATCTTAACCATTTGGAACAAGATGGATGGACCTGAAAGACATTATACTAAGTGAAATAAGCCAGAGACAGACAGACAAATACTGCATGATTCCACTTACCTAAGTAACTAAAACAGTCGAACTCAGAATCAGGAAGCAGAACGGTGGCTGCCAAGGACTCAGGGAGGGGGAATGGGGAGCTACTGTTCGATAATATGAAGTTTTGGTTACATGTGAACAAGTTCCAGAGACCGAGTGTATAACATAGCACCTGGTAGTTAACCATACTGTATCATGCTCTTAAAGACTGTCAGGAGGGCAGACCTCATGTTACACACTCCTCATACATTAAAAACAAAACTGACGTTAAAAAGGAAGAGTGAATACATCTTTTTAAACAATCATACACTCGAGTCTACTGAACAGTAGCTGGGGTGACAGAGCAGAATAATGAGACCACCTGAGTGACACAGGCTCCAGAGGTCCTGCTGGAAGCAAATCAAGCCACCCAGAGCAGAGGGTCAGGCCCATCATTTTCTAAGTATGCCAAATACTGCAGTGACTGGCTGCAGCTCTAGATGTTCCCAGGGGTAAGGATGGTGAGAGGATGAGAAAATAAAAGAGATGAAAGCTGGGGTCAGGTGGAGCTCTTGCTCTCCTCATGGGAGAGAGGGAACTGCTCAACCACTGTAACATGTTTATTTATATACTTAGGAGGAGGATGTCAATTTCAACCCCACTGCCTAGCAACTTGTTTGCCTGGCTGGCCTGGGCCTTTGCTTTTGGTGCTGGAATACCTTGTTTACACTGCTTGTTTTGGGCTCTCTGTGTTTTCAGGGCTGGCCTCACTTTAGCCCCACATGTGATCCATCTCCAGCTTCAAGGGCTCCCTACAGAACACTGTGTACATTCTAGTTGTGACAGTTTGCCAGGCAAAAAATAGAGTGTTTCTTTCTTGCTGGGGCTAGGAGACTGTCACGGGCTCCTTGCCATCTTATAGTTGGGAGTTTTGGGTCTAGATTTAGAGTGTTTTTCAAAAGTAAAAGCAAAAGCCCAAGTTAAATATCAGAAGAGTCCTTGTGGGTTCCCCACCCTTTTTTGGGAAGAGGTAGTCTGAAAAATGTGTCTTTTGGAAAGCAATGATCTCATCCTTTAAAGTGAGACAGGACCTAGTTAAACAAGTCTTTGTATCTAAGGGTCAGGATGTTATAGCTCCTTACACATTGTCTTAGTTATTTTTCTCTTACTTCTGAGACAAAATACCTGACACCTAAAGTTAAAGGGGCAAAGATTTATTTAGCTCATAGTTTGTAGAGGTTTCAGTCCATAATCAGCCAGCTCCAAGGGGCAGCACATGGCAGAAGAGGAACAGTTCATGGCAGTGGAAGACAGCAAAAGTAACAAAAGCAAAAAGAAAGGAGTGAGAGAGCAAGCCTCTTTCCCTCCCTTATAATGTTTGCAGGTCACCCACCTAGGGCAGGTGTAGCACTCACCCCATAACCCCAGCATTGGACCATGAATCAGTCACAAACTGTAGAAGCCCACCCCCATGACTGCATGAGGCCTTAGGGGGATGTCTAGACATAAACCATAACACGCACCATGTGGTTCCCAAAATGTATATGACGACCAGAACATGCACCCCTCTCAGAGACAGCCCTCCTTCACAGCCAACCACAGGACAGGAAGGCGTAGGGGATGAGGGCACAACTCCGTGTAAGACCCACAACTTCCCTGCAGGCCGCGTGACCATGGCTGAAGAAAAGGCTGGGAAGACATCTTTGGATTTGCCTCTGTCTCCTGTCAACATAGTCTGCTGATTTCTTCATCTACCTCTAATAATAGTTTCTAAAAAGGATGTGGCTCAGTGACATGTCGCCCCTTCAGGGTTTGTAATCAAAGAGCACCTGCAGGCAAAGAGAATTAACCAGGACCATAATTGTGTTGTTCTAAAAAAAAAAATCTGTGGGTGTATAAATAACATACCAATAAATTCACCCATTGGAGTGATTTTTAGTAAATCTACAGTTGTGTAAATTTGTCAATTTTCCATCATTCTAAAAAGATCCTTGTGTCCATTTACTGCCAATCTCTATTCTTATCTCAGCCCCCAAACAATTGCTACTGTGTTTTCTCTTATAGATTTGCCTTTCAGGGAGATTTCAGAGAAATAGAATCATACAATATGTAGTTCTTTTGTGTGTCTGACTTCTTTCCATGAGCAATGTTGTTGAGGTTTTTCAAAACTATTGCATATATCAGTACTTCTTTACAATTGCTGTAGACTATGTCAGTGAATGAATATATCAGTTTTTGTTTTTCATTCACCAATTGACAAATGGACTGTTTCCTTTTGGAGGCTACTATGAATAAACCTGCAGTGAAGATTCCTTTAACGGTGCTTATAGGAACATATGTTTTCATCTCTCCTAGGAGGACATCTAGGGGTAGAATTGCTGGGTCATATACCAAGTTTAGGTTTAACATTTTAGAAACTGTCACGTACTTGCCAAAACGAGGGTGCCGATTCACATTCTCACCAGTAATTGATGAGGAATTCAGTTTTTCTACATCAACAACACTTGTTATGCTTATTGTTTTCACTATAGGCTTTTTAGTGGGGGCTTTGTTGCTTTTTAAAACTAGCTTTGCCCACCACTCGCTTCACAGATGCCAAGATGGCTAAACATTAAGATTTGGGTTGGAACTGGCTGAGACTTTTGAGGCAGGGACCACTTGGGGAAGAGCATGGTCAGCCACATGCTTCTAGCTGTGGGTAGAGCAAGGTCAGACACCTCCGTTCTATCTTTTAAGACAAGAAAACCAGTCTTTTTCTAAGAATCAAGCTTCCTTTAGATTAGACATTACTTCACCTTGCTCATGCAAGGATCAATGAATATTTTAGAGAACCTGTAATGAGGGGGAAAGGTATTTCTCATGGACTACATACAAGCATAAGAGTTCATTTAACCTGATAGTATCCCCCTCTCCCAATCCTGGGCATTGAACCCACGGCCTCCCGCAGGCCAGGCTAGTGCTCTACCTCTGAGCTACACGCCCAGCCCAACAGAGTGTTATAGTCTGTTATGGGCAAAACATCACCTTGGGAGACAGAAAAAATGAAACAAAGTCTCTGAGGGCGAGTTTAAACTCTGCAAGTGCTGGCGTTTGGAAGTGGGAAAAGGAGGTAAGATGCGGAGGGGACAACGCTGAAACAAAATTGCTGAGCTACAGACACTTTAGTATGTGTTTAAGAACTCGGAGTGTGTGTGTGTGTAAAGAGGAAGGAAGCTGCGAATGTTTGACAAAACAATAACCTGGGGGTTAATGACTATAACCACAAAGGCAGCTTGTGTGACTCCACCCCCACCCCAACTCTGAGAGCTGTGACCTGGATTCCTGTTAGTGACCTTGAAAGAAGCTTCTGAATAGACCATGCATGACCCATGCCCAGGACTTTAGCATTATTGCAGGGTTTGCCAACATCTTGTGCAGCCCGTGGGGAGGACAGAGAGTGGGCAGTTGGGTGACACATGCTGCAGGCTTGCTTCCAATGTGAGGAGAAGGGATTTGATTTGCTCCACTGTCCCTGGCAGAAGAGCTTTCTGCACTGCCCCCGAGCTGGGACCGGTGGTGTCCAGAGTCCCCTGATGTATGTTCAGATAGTAGCACCCACAGTGGAGTCTATACCAGCGACACTGACCTCGCCACCCACTCAGGTGGGTCTCAGCACGGCCCTCCTGGTGAGGCATTCAGGGCACCTTCCCTTGAGCCCGAGGAAGACCTCTGAGGCCACCTTGGAAGGAGCCAAACTGCTTAAGAAGCAGAGGACAAAGGCAGGTAGAGTGAGGCTTTGTCATGCTAGAGAAAACATAGTGATGGAGTGGCCTGGGTTTGACACAGTGGCCATTGTGGGCTGTGGAAGGCGGCTGTGGGAATTCAGCACACAATGCTGCAGGGGGAATGAGGCATCTTCACGGACAGCTGTGTGAGATGGAAGGTGGCCCAGGGAGAGGATGCGGGGAGGGCGAGGCTGAGCACACTGCACGCCGTTGAGGTGCAGACCCTCTGGGTGACTGCATGTGGGCTCAAGGCTCCAGGGGGATCACGATGTGAAGAAATGACAAAGCAGGCCCATAAAAATTATGGTGCATTGAAAACATCTCCAAAAAATTCAGGACTGCTTTTACCACACGTGCACTAAATCCAATGCTATGTGTTTGCACTCCTCATGAAGCACGACAGAAGCTGCTGAAATAATCACTCAGCGCACAGCACCGGGGGTGTGGCTTGGACCCAAAGCTGTCTGAGGAACAGCTCTGAAACCCACTAGCGAGTCTCAAGGCCTGCTTGCTATACCTCTCTGGGAGCTGAGTCCAAACCTGGGGACCACCGTGACAAGAAAGTGCTGGCCTTGGGCGAGGGACTACGGCAAAGTCCCCATGACTTCCAGGTGGGACCTCAAGAAACATCTGCCCAGGAGAACTGGGAAAGCTTTGCTTTATTATTCTACTCACAGAAGCGAGTCGCCTTTAAATGCCCAGTGTCACCAGTGTTTAACAAGACATTTCCACAGCCTTGTAAGTTTTGAAAATAATGTCACCCGCTGCTGACAGTCCAGGAGTGTCGTCAGGGTGCTCTGTCCTCACAGTGGACAGAGCTAAAGCACCTCAGCTGCCGCAGGGTGCGACAGTCATTTCCTGCTTGGGTCGCGCATCTTCTCCGAAGGGCTTCTTCCTGCTCCGGGCTGTTGAGTGTCCTGGCGCGCTGCGGTCTGGGGACTCAGCCAGGCAGTTTGTTTACATCTGTCGCAAAGGCTGTAAAGAGAGGACCCTGAATCTGCCCGCCCTGCTGTTTTCATCCTGCTGTGTGGGCCTGGGCCACGTTTTAGAGCTCCGCTGTGGCTGACGAGGGGTTGAGAATGTCAACCTTCCCAAGCTGAATTGTGTGCCCTCACCCCAGCCAGATTTGTATATTGAAGTCGTAGCCTCCGTACATCGGAATGTGGCTGTCCTGGGAGACAAGAGTGTTAAACCAATGAGTCTTTGGAGCGGGCCTCCATGCATTGTGACCAGGGTCTCTGGAAGAAGCGGAGTTTGGGACTCAGGTACACACACGGGTGACAAGGGAAGATGCCATTGCCAAGCCGGGCAGCGACCTCAGGAGAAGAGCAGTGCAGACAGCTTGGTGTCAGATGTCAACCCCCAGAACTGTACGAAAATAAAACTTCTGTTGTGGAAGCCACCCAGGCTTTGGCCCCAGGTTAGGCGGCCTTCCTCGACGGCGTGCCGTCCCGATGCTGTTAGAGGCCTGCAGCCGGACAGCAGTGCACACATCCTCCAGGCCCCTTCGCCGGCCACGGTGCAGGACCGCTCTTCAGCATCTAACCTGCTGGTGGTCACTACTCATGTCCAAGTCCTCTGGTACCAAGCTGTCAACGCTGATGAGAAAGGAGATCGCTGACTCTGCAAACAGAAATGAGCTCAGATCTGCACAATGATAAAACATTTAAGAGAAAAACATTCAACTATGGGCAGATGAATTCTGAGTTCTTAAGTCAAAGCCAAGAAAACCACCAGGAGTCATTGTCAGGCCTTCCCTAAAAACATTGGGCCAGTTAGCTGCTGAAATCAAGAAAAGGCATAAGCTGGGAGTTTTTATGCACAATTTTTTTTCCAGTACTGGGGGTTGAATCCAGGGTCTTCACACCAAATTATATTCTCAGCCTTTTAAATTTTGAGACAGGGTCTTACTAATTTGCTGAATTGCCCAGACTGGGCTTAAATTTATAATCCTCTTGCCT